>JAFBJT010108483.1:31645-55282 GCA_016785325.1 Chascanopsetta lugubris
GATGGAAGGAGGAGGGGGAGGAGGAGGAGGAGGAGGAGGAGGAGGAGGAGGAAGAGGAGTGCACGGGGAAGCTCCAAACACCGTGATCGGGTCACCGGGTGGTTCTGGGAAGCCTAATTCGCTCCCTAATCGGATTACCTGTCACAAGCCGCGATGCCCAGGAGGCATCGCGGCAAGTGACACATTTCTCAGCGAGTGGGGGAGAGACACTGTCCCCTCCTGTGTTGATTCGTGCTTTTCAAGAGATTTTCTCTTCTTTTCTTTTCTTTTCTTTTCTTTCTTTCTTTATATATCCCCCCCCCCCCAAATGTAAGCTTAGCGGCCATCAGACCTATGGGGCGATGCCCTCGGAGATTTAAATGGTGAAGTCGGGCTAAGTGTCATGGGGCTGCTGGATAAACTGTCGGGCTGGCTGGGCCTGAGGAAGAAGGAGGTCAACGTGTTGTGCTTGGGGCTGGACAACAGCGGCAAGACCACCATCATCAACCAGCTGAAGCCGGCCAATGTAAGTGCGCCCACGGCGCAGCCGCCCTCTGCCATGTTCAAGTGATTTCGCTGCCGCCATCCACCGACCGCACTGCTTGTTTTCAGCAGGCCAATCACTTAGGGCCGTTTTCAGAGGACTGGAAACATGTCAGTCAGGTAACGTTCAGATCATACCTCACCCAATGTGGCCTTGTTGACATACTGTCGCCATTACTTGTCTTCGTGTGTGTGTGTGTGTGTGTGTGTGTGTGTGTGTGCGTGTGCAGACACAGACACCGGAAATAGTCCCAACAATTGGCTTCAACATTGAGAAATTCAAGAGTTCAAGGTAGAAGCATGTTGACATTTCAAATCTGGTTTCGTTAGATTTGACCAGTGGACAAAAAATGATCATGCTGATTTGTGTGTGCGTGTGTGCGTGTGTGTGTGTGTGTGTGTGTGTATAGTCTGTCCTTCACAGTGTTCGATATGTCGGGCCAGAGCAGATACAGAGACCTGTGGGAGCATTACTACAAGTACGTGTGTGCCTCTCACCTGTCGGTGAGTTGGGGGCCGCGGTCTGAACGTCTGTGCTGGTCTCGTCCTCAGAGAAAGCCACGCCATCATCTTTGTGCTCGACAGCGGAGACAAACTGAGGATGGTCGTCGCCAAAGAGGAGCTGGACATTCTGCTCAGCCACGAAGGTACTGGAGGAAAAGCCAAATAAACCAGCGCGTTGTGGATTTGGTGTGTTTTGCCTGATACGGTTGCAAAGACAGCAGGATACTTTTCTTTTCTTTTTTTTTCTTTTTTTTTTATTAAGCCACGTCGCACATATGTTTCAGGGTTTGTCCGTGAAATCATTGAAAGAAATAGAGTATCTGGACTCAAGTTGAGCGTAGGGAGGAAACTGATAGATCTAGATTTAAATGTAGCTTCGACTCCACCCTGAGATTCCGACCTCTGTCATTTACTCTTAGTTCTAACGGCAGGAGGTGAAGATTTATCATGAAGAAACCAGTTTAGTTTCATTCATGTACCTCGAACGTCATCTCTGCCTAACACTGACACTGTCACTGAAGTGATCTCATGTACCTCTGTTATTATTGATCAATCCGATGACTGTTTTTTTTTATATACATATTGTTTCTAATTATTGTCTGGAATTGATTTGTAGACATTTTTGAGGACAACGCTCTCGTAAAAGCAAAATAAAAAATCCTAACCATTAAAAACTGGTGTTAAAGTTAATCGGAGGGCAGAGAGCATTTATGGCCCCCACTTCAGAGATGTGCTGTGCTTTGAATCGCCCTTTTTTTTGTTTTCATTTCATGTTTTTCTTGTCACTCAGATATGCGCAACAAAAAGATCCCACTATTGTTCTTTGCAAATAAGATGGACCTGCGGGACGCCGTGTCTTCTGTCAAAGTTTCACAGATGTTGTCGTTGGAGAACATCAGAGACAAACCCTGGCACATCTGGTAATATGCAATCGTCAACTCTGTACTTCTGACGTTCAGCGTCCGCAGCTTAAAGTCCTAAATATAGACCCGGCTTGTTTACACCCTGCTCACCAGGAGGGTTCATTTCCAAAGAGGATCACTATTTTTGTCTCCGAGGTGAAACGTTATCAGGAGCAACGTGCCATTTTTTTTTTTTAAAGGTGCGCCTCTGCGTTTTCCACCTCGTTTACCCATTAGACAGATGGAAGGCAGACGGATTAAGAGCTAGAATGCTTCGAACATCCAGGATCCCAGAAAAGTCATGAGAAAGTGAACATGTGCCACAAGGAGATTAACGCCTCTTCAACTCATTGTTTTTTTTTTTCCTCCTTCCCAGCTCCAGTAACGCTGTCAAGGGCGAGGGCCTTAAGGAGGGACTGGACTGGCTGCAAGGTAACGCAGCTGATGCACGAGTTTTTTCCATTTCAATATCTCAATAGCCCAAGAGTTGTTAGTTACGGATTCATATTTGTCTTTTTTTTTCTCTTTCCCTCTCAGAACAAATCGCACAGTAAGTGTCACAGTGTCCCATCACGTCATAGTGGTCAATTGTGCATTCGCTTCTTGGGTGGGATTTTTTTTTTAAAAAACAGGATGTCCCCATGATCATAATGAGTCTGGAGGAAAACGTGTCCACAGCAAATTAAAACATGGGATATTAAAATCAATCAACCTTGGCTTAAAAAAGCCAATCCAGATGAAGTCGAACACCCATGTGGTGTCACTTTTGAACTATTTTGAAAAAGTGAACACCCCGATTATTCCAAACACATTATACACTGAGTAGTTTACATGGTGGAGCCGACAAGTCCACACGTGGCCTGGTTTCTCCCTCCGCAGCTGCAGGTTTGCTTCATACTGGGTCATTTGCTGCATCGTTTCCTCTATAAATAGAAACAACAAGCACAAAGGTTCGACAAGTTCAACTTTTACTTTTACCTGTATCGAAACAGTGATATATTATTGTCCGTAGATGATAATGGTTCAAATGTAAGCGACACATATCTGTATTTAGTTATAGTTTAGACCAATTCAGTTTTTCAGTGTACGCCAGTTTAGATAGTGTTTCAGTCGAGCAGTGTTTCCCACGCAATCTGTCTTTCTTCTTTTTAAGGTGCTTAATCTCGCCTGCTGAGAATTGCTGTATTGTGATATTATAATTGTGGTCCATGTATTGTGTGTTTATTATTGTGTATGTATCCTTTCATATCACAAGTAGACAATAGCTTTATTCAACCCTAGAACACAAACACATGTATACAGCCAGATCCCTGATGACGAAGTTAATCTTTGTGTTGTGCCTCTCACCAGATCATGTCAAAACAATGATCAACCCAGCGACTAACAAGCTGAACATTGGACACACACAACGTGGATGTGGTAATCTCCATCTCCTCACATGCTGCAGGCCTTAAATATGTAGCCTAGTACTTCCGGTGCATGTTTTGTGGAAGAAAAAAGAATAAACATGTTAAGCTTTCTATTTTCTTTAGTTTAACCGTAACGCTGACAATACTCTGGAAATAGTCTGGATACAATCTGGATATATTTTAAATATATCTGATACCATTTCCTAATCCTCGGTTCATTTTGTACTTTCTGATGCATGACAATATCATTTCATTGATACATTTTTTGCGAAATGCTAATGTCAAGATTCTTGTACCTGAGGAAGGTGGATAAACTGTTATTCACTGGTTTCATGTTGTGTATGTGTTTTTTGTAAATAAGGACAAATTACAATTGAAAATATACACATTTATTCAACTCTCGACACCTTAATTTAGGACTGTAACATTGAGGACTGCAATGTGAACCAACGGTGCCAAATAAATAGTTACTGTTAATAAATAAATATAAAATGCAATTATAAAAATCCAAAAATGTTTTCTTTTTAAATAACAGTCCCATTTATGTCAACAATTTAACAGCTGTTTTCAACTAGCAAACGCAACGCCTTTAATAGCAGCAAATTATCCACTACTACATTCATCCTCTCATTTATCTGAACTTTCAAAACCAACCATGGCAACACCGCTCATGTTCACATCTCATCAACATCTTATTGCCTCATTACTCCCTGTCTTTCTTTATTGTTTATCTCCCCTCCGTCTCCTCCACCTTTGCTCCACATCATGTCACTTTCAATCTAAATGCTCCCTATTTCATCAGCGTGTGGAGGAACTTGGTGTGGAAGCGAGCGCTGGAGTCCAGGAGGATGCACAGGGTTCGGAAATTCTCCCTGTCTCCGAGGTGGTTCCCTGGAGAACATTGAAATGGCATCATTTCCTCGTAAATAAACCTAGGGACATGGTGCTTGTGCATTTTATACAAATATTTTAGGGAAAAATACTATTATCGTATTGTCACATATTTTATGGACCCGACCAAATTTAAAGAGAGACTGGGGGGAAAAAATCTAAACACACATTGAGGTACCGGTATTCCTTCATATCAAAATAAAAGCAGGCCAGAGAATAGTTATTTTACTTATTCACCTGATTCCCCCTCCATATCATTATCTGTCAGTCTATTATCATACATATAACTATCATGATGTTGCATCACAAAAACACTCCGAAGAATCTGAATTAAAATGACAAAATCTAACAGATTAAAATTGGAGAAGTGCGACAGCTTACCTGAGACATAGAACTCGAAGAACTCCCTGGTGACCACTACAAACATGTTTTCCAGTTGGTGGATGAAGTAGAACTTCTCCTGTAGTGTGCTGAAGACGTTACAGAGCTGTTGTACCAACCTCACCAACCAGCTCATGTTGTAGCCCTCCCTCTCACATACCTGAAGAATGAAGACACACGGAACTGAACAACTGTGCTGTTACTTGTTACAGTTTTGTTTTATGAAATCAACTTGAAGCGCAATCTGTCCCCATCAGGAAACCGCAAAATTAGACCCGTAGTGCTCTTTGGATCCACATCTAATAATACGCAATCCTAACTATCACCTCTCTTGAAGTGAAATGAGTGGAAATGTCGAACATGACCTGATCTCAACGTGCTCGAGAATGTGACGAAACGTCCTGTATCTACCACCAATCAAGATACATACCAAAATGTGCATTAGTAAAACACTCAAATGTTTGAATTAAAACTACTGTGAAGAGGTAAGAGAGGAGCTTAACTGAATCAGCACCATGGTCAGCACAAGTGGATTTTAAAGATGACAGTTACAGGTAAATTGAGCCAGACAGTGGTTAAGTTTATTAAAACCGCACTAATAGAACGGAGACTAGTCTAACCAAAGTCCCCACCCTCTGCCGACAACCTGTTGCATGCTGGGAAAGATTCTACGAACAGGGACAGCGATACACGATGATTCATTTCACAGTCTGTTAGTTTCACAGTCTGCTATTCCTGGATGCACACTTATTACACTGGATGTATGTTTAATCTCATTTCCACCGACTAATCATGTTGTCAAGCTGCATCGAACGTGTCTAAACTGCTCATTTATGCAAACTGCCTTTGCGTGAACTGCTCATGCAAAAAAAAAAAAATACAACTTTATCACTGTAGCAAAACAACTATTACCTCTATTAGTAACGTCAAATAAATTCCAATTAATCATACGTTGCTTTTTGCAAACTGCAGTCAAGAACTGTTTGCCTCCACAAACCATCACCACCTGTGGGTCACAGCACAATGACACAGCCGATGTCTCACCAGTATCATGTAGACAATGAGTCTGGACATCTCATGGACGCGTCCGTTCAGGGCCTTGCTGGCCAGGAAAGTGTAGCAGAGGCTGTTGCCGCACTGAACCAGGAGCCGAGCCACGTTCTCCACGTGCCAAGCCCGAGGAATCACTGTGCGCGGGGTCAAACAAGTCAATCAAACTACAAATCTACCATTTCCATTGTCACGCCGATGTATAGACACTGAAATGTTTCGATGTGCTTCATTTTCAACATAATCACAGATGATATGAAGTCTCAATTAAAAAAAAAAACCTCAAGCTAACCAGTGGCTTGCCAGATTAAGCAATGCTCAATTTATCTTTCTTTTTACAAGATTAGGTCTCAGCAGACTGTTCCAGACATTTCTATCCCCAGTCACTCCTTCATGCTCGTCCCAGACCAAAGAGGGTGGAGGAGGAGAAGGAGGTCAAATGGGATGTATCATCCCTCAAGCTATTTATGGGTCTTCCCTTGAGTTTAGTCACAGGGAGGCATCCTGATAAAGTCTATAACCACATCAACCGGGCCCTTGTATTGTGAAAGGGCAGCAGCTCTACACTAAGCTGCCTCTCACTCAAACCGAATGGCTGAGCCCAGCCACCCGATGGGGCTATTTACTTTTGGCCAGCCGTATTTGTGATGCTGTTCTTTCAGTCACCACCCAAAGCTTATGACAGTGAGAGGGTTGGGATGTAGATCAAAGGGCAAATCTGAAGCTTTGCCTTGCAGCTCACGACGGCTGACGAGTCTAAAGCCTCCTTTAGCGCCAATGCTCATAACCTCACTCATAAACAAGATCCTGAGACAGAGAGGGAGAGGACCGCTGTGTTTAAACCTGACATGGCACTGTGGTCTGTGGCCGTCTGGAGGTCTGCAAGATGAAAACGTTGACGGAAATATGTTACCAATCAGCTCCTCCAGGACAGCCAGCAATAGGTTACTGCTCCAGCCTTTGATTTCTTCTCTGCCAAACAGCAGGAGGACGGCCTGGGCCAGGTCGCACAGGACGTTGTGAGACAGTCCTCTCTCCACCACATCCTGCCAACCCAGACTGCCTGCAAGTTAAGACAAATGGTGACATCAGAGTACCCGAGGCGGGCAATGTCACTTATGTTGACAAGTCCCAGGAACGGCAGCTATGGACATATGGAGCCCAAGAACCCAGGTCCTCTTTAACAATACCTGTGTCAGGTGCGCAGCAGATTAGTTGAACAGTTCTCAAGATGTGCGAGGCACAAACGATCAGACAGAGATTTGTGGAATTATTGAATTGTTGCAAAGAACCGTTGAGTGTAAAAGTTATTTTACCCTCCGGCAGCTCAGGCCCATAGAGGATGAACAATAAATGAGCCTGGCTGACCAGAGGCCACGGCCTCAGAAGCTGCGTTAGCCAGAACTGACAATCCGACTGGGTCAGCCATCGATCCAACAGAACGTGACGGCAGAACAGACGGAGCTGCATCTCTTGGTAGCTCCTCATCCCTGACATCAAACATTTAGAAAGAAATGATGTTTTAGTATGAGGCCATAAGGCCACTGGCTTTCAACCAGCTCATTAATTTACACAGTGGACATTGTGGATTAATGGAAAGAATAATGTCATCTATGATTAATTGTTTCATAGTCTTCTACGTTTTACTGTATTCCTGAATGTCCATCCTGAAACACTCACCTGGTTTTGCAGTGAGAACTGCCTCTGTCTTTTGCAGCAGGTTTGTGAGCTCACACAGGAAGCTGAACACTCTGTGGCACTCCAGCTCATCCCAGCCTGCAATCAGCATCTGCAAAGGGACAGAACACAAAGGTCAGACTCTGACAATTGTTTTTGAGTTTATTCTGACCTCTAACTGTGAACATTGCATGTTCAATCTAAAGAGCCCTGACCTCACCCCTCCCCTTGAAGCATGTTAGATAACCTTCCGTTGTATTGTAACCCTCAATTTTCATAAAAACTCAAAGATGTTTTTACTGTCCATTCTGGGCAAACAAGAAAACACATCTGTTTACTTACTGGCTGTGACAGAAAAAAAGGTTTGACTACTTCTGTTTCTGTACAGTCTGCATGCGATTTTATTTGTCATCAGTATCTGAATTGTGAATTCATTTGAATATTCCATTCACAGGTGAATTTATGACACAATGTCTTGTATATCAGTCCTTTACCTGAAGGAATACACCGCAGCTGAAAAAGCCGATGCAACCTGGAACATGACACTGCTCTAACATGAAGCAGGGAATCTGAAAAAGATCAGTGTGACCATAGCATTATAAAACCATACTGCTTCCTTGTTTCAAAATCAAATACTAGCCCATTTTAAAAATATTAAGATATGTTATAGCCTAATGTAAAAACATGCAACATGACTCCACAGAGAAATCCACTTGAAGGGTTTAGAAACTATAAATTACAGCAACTTAAAACATTGTTTTTACTGTTTTTATTCCATTTGTATTAACAGAAATGATTTAATTTAATTCTTCCACTTACAAGAAGTATATTCCTATACCATTTGACTACTGTCCAAAAACAAGACTACAGCACAATATACTATTCTTAGTTGAAAACTCTTACCTGTGAGAAGGTGCTGAAGATAAACTTTAACCTCTCCTTTGTTGGCAGCAGCAGGGTACATCTCTTATATAATAACCCTGAACAGCAACACAACAGCATATGATCAAATTCAAAAAAAGAAAGCAAATTATAGTCTTTACTTCACTTCCATTTTGCATACCCTGAGCTTTGTGCTGTATATTACCCAAAGAAAACAAATGAATCTGTATTGAACTGTGTTCCTTACCCAGGTTTCTGTAGCGTCCAAAGGTTGATCTCTGCTCAAAAGACGTAGAGGGGTGAAATTTTTCGTTGACCATCTTATTTTTCCAGGCTGCCGTGGAAATGTAATTGATGACGTGTCTAGAGGTTTCTTTGGACACCATGCTGAAGACACTGATGTCCTGCACTGGAAAACACATGCATTTTCATACAGTTAAAAAAAAACAATATTACACCAATTTAAGAAAGTCTTAATAGATCATTCAATCAGTGCAGTTTCTTCACGCACTTGGATACATCGCTCTGATCATAGAAAGTGACACACCTCAAACAAACTTAGATTTACCCTAGATTGAGATATTATTTTGGGAACCCAAATTCACAATTCTGTCACTATCAAACTAGAAACAACAGTTATCCTGGCCAATGGAAACAATATTCAAATAATGTTATTCATGCTGTTACTCTTGAATACATATGACCCTTTGTATTCTCTAAGTTATGACATCATTAAAAAAATAACAGTATTTATAGCGAATTAATGAGATTGGTGAATGGCGTTTCGCCAATTATCTGTATGTGCATTTTATTTAATAATCGTCAATAATTGATTTCAAAAGGGCACTAAATCAAGCTGTGTCGGTTTCCCCCTCATATCAGTTATCTGCCTCTTTAACTGCTAATAAACCAGTCACAAATTAATATTAGTGAAGCCATCCAATATGACTTGAAAGGTGCAGTGTGTAAGATCTGGTGACCTCTAGTGGTGAAGTTGCATGTTGTATCCATCACCTCACCCTCACCCTTCTGAACATGCAGGAGAAACTATGGTCAACTTCAGTTGTCATTAAAACTCAAAAGATGTTTAGTACGTCAACTTTTACTTCTGTAAAGACATGGCGGCCCCCATAGAAAGGACCTGCTCCTCATGTAAACATACACTAATGGGCTCATTTAAGGGGTTATAAATTCATGGAAATGTCTGTTTGTAATTGTTTTGTAATATTTATAATTCATAATAAGTGACAAAATTGCCCCCAAATCTTACACACTTGCACCTTTGACATAGTTTTGGTCGTGGACATTACTTCCAGCATGTACTGTTGACAACCACATCCCACATTTATTACTTTACATTTAATTTATAAACTTATTGTTGTGCTGACTCAACCATTACGTTTAGTTTCAGATGCACAGTCAAATTGATCAATTCCATTTTTAAGTTACCTGACAGTTGGTCCAGGATCATGTGGAACACCTCTGGAGGGATGGTTAGGAGGTAGCTGATGCTACTGCTGAGCCGACAGCTCCGGGTCCTGATGGTCCGGGCTGGAGGAGCAGCACTCAGGCTCTTGTACATCACTGTGTACTGATTGACGTGTCTGGAGGATTTCCTCACCATGACCATCACCAGTGAGTCAACTGCATTCAACACCGCGATTATCAAACCTGGTGATAAGGGGGAACACAAGCTAACCAAGCTAGGACATGACCAACGGAGGTTAGACTTTATGCTAATATGGTTGGTGCTAGCTTAAATGAGTTCTTGCCAAACTATCACTTGGCTAACTTTCAAAATGTTTCCATTTATATAAGCTACCTGTCGATACGTGGTATTTATAGGGTTACAGGCAATAACAGGTGTGTTAAAAGTGCGATAAACTTACTGGCAGTTGATGAAAGGTGCAATGTTGATGCTAGCTGAGTGTTGGCAGTGTGTTAGCTAAACTGTTACTCTGGCGCCAAATGAATCAGTAGTTTCCGCCTCCGTTAACGAAACAATACACATCTTATACCGTAAATATGAATCTATCCACCAAACATGACTCTCTCACCTGTACTACGAGTATTACAG
This sequence comes from Chascanopsetta lugubris, assembly GCA_016785325.1. Lineage (NCBI taxonomy): Eukaryota > Metazoa > Chordata > Actinopteri > Pleuronectiformes > Bothidae > Chascanopsetta > Chascanopsetta lugubris. Next base: position 41,941 of record JAFBJT010108483.1, read on the forward strand.
CAGTTTGAATGGGAATAATGAGTGGTTGTCACAACGAAGTTCATGAACTACAATAATGAAATAGTTTTGAAAAATAATTCTTGAACTCAAACTTATTGAATCATGAGTGAGCTGTTGTTGTTTTTTGCCACAATAGAAATATACTGTTAAAGTGATGAAGGTTAAATCCCAAAATAATGAACTAATTCGACAATGATTAACTATTTAAATTATGAAACATGAATAAAGTGATTCTACTGCAGTTGCCTTATGAGTGAAAAAATAACATTCAAGTTCAGAGTGTAATATTTAGGTGAGAGTATTTGATTGTATATTCACAGAAATGTAATAGAAAATAATGACTAATGTTTTATTAATATATGAATAATGTGTATCATTAAACAAAACATTTATATTTGTAGTACAACAGGAGATTGCAACTGTGTAGGGATGTTTAATGAGTACAGTAGGACAATCAGGGGCGTGTGTACTTTTATATTTACACAAATGTGATGTAAAAGATCTTTTTTGATGAAAATATAAAGGTTACCCAATATGTTACTTTACATACAAATATTGAATTGTTCCAGTCAACAAATGTATTCAGTCAGAGAGAGAGAGAGAGAGAGAGAGACAGTGTGTGTGTGTGTGTGAGAGAGAGAGAGAGAGAGAGAGTATCTCTAAAGTACGCCATCACCGATCAATAGTGTGTCTGTGGAGACACGAATAAAAGTGTGTGTTTATAGTCAAAGCAAGCTCGCAGTCCCTCAAACCTCTGACGACATAATAACAAAACACTTATTATATGAAAGGCCTTGTTTCACTCAGTCAACAGGAGCGCACTTCCCTCCAGCCGCCGCCGCAGCAGCGTGTGTGCTGCTAAACCAGCCACGCTCAACTGCTAATCACAGGATTACTCCGCTTAACTAAGGCTATTAGGTGTTCTACATTCAAATGGCGTCTCCCACAGGCGGACGTCGGAGAGGGATCATCCTCTGCACAACAAGGCTCTGACAGAAAAAGTGAATACTACGGCAAGGGCTCAGGAGAATGCTGGTGTGTGCGTGTTCCCACGGGATGTCACAGTGGGCAGGGACTCCGAGGGGACATGGGTAAGAGCCACTAAACCGGGAGCACGGACGTGACCTTAATCGGCGTGATGTCAAACGTGACTTTTGCCCTTTTAAATGTCTGATGATTGCAGTTTATTTACATTCGGGATGCAATGGGACATGTTTATTGCCTCGTCATTGCATTTCATTGTTCCCCCACAGATGCAGGCAGCTGAGTAACCGGGACTGAAGCGGCACAAGCGGCGAGGACAATATCTCCTCTGTCTGTCTCCGCTCTCGATCCCCCGACAGTTGACATCCGCCCTGTTTATCTGTCTGCAGCAACATGTCAGCAGCAGAGGCGCTTTCTCTCATGTCGTTTCTGACATGATGCTCCCGGCGCTGACAGGGATAACACTGATGATGATATCTGGCCGGTCACATATTTGACAGCCACACACACACACGCGCACACACACACACACACACACACACACACACACACACACACACACACACACACACATTGGACCTGTCTGTAAGAGCAGAGGCAGAGACAGAAGGAGCTGGTCGTGTGGAATCAATGCCGCTGACCCTATTTCTCTGGGACACCCTCAAATACGTTTGCCGTCTGGACGCCCGAGACCACGTCTCTGTGGTTCCCATGTAACCCTGTCGGTGAGTATTCAAACATGGAGCCAGTGTTAAACTGTGGATATTGTAGTTAATCAACAATACAATGTTTATTTTCTAAATCTCGGTTCCTGCTCCCATTGCTGTGGCTCCTGTGTAGTAGATTTTGTGAGTCCACACAATGAGGCCTATATCTGTGATAATTACACAGCAAGAGGCCCCAGTGGCGCCAGGTCTAACATTGAACAACAATCAGGCTTTAGAAACAGCCTCAGAGAAAGTCCGAAACAATAGTTTGCTCTTCTCCAATTTTATATTCAAAGTGTCTTGTGGGCACAACAACCTATTTTATGTAACGCTGTGTTTTTATTTAGTGTTTTGCTAAATATTTTCTAACAGCGAGAAGGAACATGAGTAAATGCTTAACCAGCGGTATGTGTCTGTGAGGGACAACATTCTTCCTTGAGGCCCGAAGGATCTAAAGGGAGATGGAGGAGTCTTTTAAGTGTAAAAGTCCCATGTGATTCCAAGTCAGGGAATACGCTGCATATAATGGAATGAGGCCCATTAGAAACGACAACCGTCTGGTCCCCAGCTCTGTGATGAACTCTCTGAATACCCTGCAGAGCAAGTGGAAAATGTTGAAAGTTGGTGGTTTATAACAGCCCCTCTCAGCTTGGGCGCTTTCTGTAAATGTTTAATTTCCCCCTCTCTCCCGTCCTGAGGGGCGGAACTCGACAAATAGACTGCTGCGCTTCGCCCTCCGGAGGGGGAGCGTCGGAGCAGGTGAAGCCAGACGCGGCTCTCATTAGTTACACATGCAGTCATCTGTCACTCACGGGAGGCTGATGCCAGAGTACCCAAAGTTTCCACGGCTCTTTCCGTCTGCCTGCAGAGAGACTCTCTGTGAGTGGATGTGAGCTCAAAGGGATTCACTGTGCTACTGGGGACCATGCAGATCAGAGGAGGGATCCAGCCACATCTTCAGCCTGGGGGACTGTAGCTTCATCCAAAAAAAGCGCTTAGTCTTATATCGGTTCGTGTTGTGTGTGTTGCCGAGCCTGATGATTGACATTCACAGCTCTGAGAATGTCTCTTTAATTGTTTCCCAGTGTGCGAACACACTCCTCAGCTGTGACTGTAACTTTCTACTCTGCAGTCTGAGCATCAAACTCGAACCCATCATGGCCAGCATGGCGGTGCAGCTCCTGGGCTTCTTCCTGGGCCTGCTGGGGTTGGCGGGGACCATGGTCGCCACGTTGCTCCCGCACTGGCGCAGCACGGCCTACGTGGGCTCCAACATCATCACAGCCACTGCCTACATGAAAGGCCTGTGGATGGAGTGTGTGTGGCACAGCACGGGCATTTACCAGTGTGAGATGTACAGATCCCTGCTGGCTCTGCCACAGGACCTGCAGGTACGGTACCACATCTACACCACACATTTAATGATAGGGATACAGCCACGTGTATATTCATCATTTTTTAAATTGTTTAACATTTTTACATGGCAATTATTTTTGTTTGATTTTCGGGAATAGTTGGTTCATTTATCTGCTGTGTTTATTCTGATTGTTTATTCTTGCATACTAATTATCTCATGCAATTTTGAATTGAGTCGCCCATATTCCTAAATGGAAGTTCATAGGTACAATATTTTGGATTAGTGGTTTGGTGATTGTTAACAGACCAACTTTGGCCACTCCTCCCTGGCCAAAAGACCACATGTAACACATACACTGGAAGCAACACTACTGTTATTGTAATGCAAGATTATTAGGCTTTAACCACCAGCACTTCCATGTCCAAATGTTACCACCCAGTGTCCAAAACATAGATTAACCCTAACCCATTACACAGCTCTTGTGTATCTTTGTCTTTCCATTTGACTATACCTGCAAATATTTATACGAATCTGAGATTTTTTGTTAGATGAACATTAAGAGCTCATTGCCGCTGAATGATTGAAACAGACTTGACTTGACTAGAAGGGAAACAGTGTATTAATGGACCGATGAGCTGGTGGTTTGATCATTTGCAAGTACAGTAGTTTCCACAGGGCATGATACAGTTCCTGGGAACAGACCCCCAGAAAGTATAGTTTGACCTTGTTTTATTACCCAGTCTTCCTTCACTATTGTTTGCAGACACACAGACTCCACTGTTGTATATTGATGTATATAATGTTACTTCTCTCTCTTATCTCTTTTTTTTTTACTTCAATTGCTTCTAATACATGTGTCAACATCTTTTTTCTGTACATCTCCCTTTTTGTCATGAGCTGGGTTTAGGAGTCACAAAATGACTTTAAAGCATTATGGTCACAGCGTTGCAGGAAATGATTAATGTTTAACAAATTTAATTAGTTGGCTGTGGTTGAACCGAGTCATTTTCTAAAGATTCATTTACAGACAAGGAAATGTGTTTCATTGCAAGCAAAGTCAATGGTTTTATCAAATGTCAAGGTTCAAACTCTGTGTGTTTGTCGCTAATAAACAGTGTCTCCAGAAGCCCAGCACATTTAGTTTCACACTGAAAAAATGCCTTATGTTTCCTTTTCAGGCTGCCCGGGCGCTCATGGTGCTGTCCTGCATCACCTCCGTCCTGGCGTCTGTGGTGTCCGTGATGGGGATGAAGTGCACTCGCTTCGCCCGTGGCTCCTTGGTCAAGTCTCCGTTGGCGATGAGCGGGGGGGTCTGTTTCCTCTGTGCCGGCGTCCTCTGTCTCATCACCGTGTCCTGGACCACCAACGACGTCATCATGGATTTCTACGACCCCTTCCTGCCCAGCGGGCTGAAGTACGAGATCGGCCTGGCCGTGTACCTGGGTTACGCCTCGGCCTGCCTCAGCCTGTGCGGCGGCGCCGTGCTGTGCTGGAGCAGCAGTGGTGACAGGTCCAGGACACCCCCTCCTATGCACAGGAGTCAACCATCGTCGCCTCCCCCTCCCTTCAACAACATATATCCCCCTTCCCCACCATACAAGCCCCCCGAGGCCCTGAAAGACAACCGTGCCGCATCCTTTTGCTCCCTCTCCAGCAACGGCTACAGGCTCAATAACTATGTCTAAAACTATGGGAGGGGTGAACACGAGGACTATGTCCACAAAGGCTGTGTACAAGCCTCAATGCTCGCCCAGCTTATTTTTATCTCCTTATGAACTCTTAACTCGTAAATACCCATAAAGGTAGATAGAGAACAAGTTACCCATATGTCTACATTTGGTCTAAATCTCTGCTGACCTGCTGCTATACACCTGAATGACCAGCAGGTGACAGCATACTCCCGCAAACAGGCACAGAGAGGGACAGCGCCCATAAGCTTCTCACATTCACACTTAACACCCATGTTAACGGATCAGTTCCATAGTGGAGCCTATTGTAGTTTTTGTGAAAATTGATATTGTACATCAGTCATTTTTTAAGATAAGCACAATGTGTTTAATGTCTTTATTGATGGTTGTTGTCTTTATGTTTTTTCATGACCCATAACAATTAATGTAGAGATAGTGTTAGATTCCAAGCACAAGATTAAATAAAACTAAAATAACTAATACTCAAAAATAGTTTTCACTGGCCTGTGTCGAATCAGACATTCTAACAAACTGGCAAACAAAGGTCCAAATTTGATCTTTTACTGACATGACAAGTCAACATATGGAAGGCTGTAAGGATAAAGTTACCCCGTGTCCCTTTTGAATGCATTGGTCATGGATCAGTTTACTATATTTGACTTTATTCTCATAAGTAAACTGATCTATATCAATACTTAGAGGCCATTTGACGATATTTTTGTGATATTTGTAATTTGCTCTTCACTGTGACACTGACTTGACGAGGTCTACAAAAATACCACTAGATGGAGACAAAAGTCTGTTGAGAGGGTGATCGCTCAACTTCAGACAAAATCCTATGGATATATCTGATGGTTGATTTTAAGTCTGAGTCTTTGAACTATGGGATGTGACACCACACTTCGTATTTCCACTCTGTGTGTCCACCTGTAAAACTGTCCACATGTCTCTGGGACGCATTTGGTAGAAGAAAAAAAATCTCCAATTAGAGACCTCCTCTGTCTCACAGCCTGTCAGCCACATGGACAGTAAATTAGAGGCTGCGTCACAACAACGAGTCATATTTCTTATTTCCACTAGTCACAGCACATGACATGTTATTCCAGCGCTGTGCAGGTGGAGTATGATTTCCCTTGCAACTATTCACTGGATCAAGGTGTCAAGAGTTTTCGAAATCGCACATGTTGCTGAGGCAAAAGATGAATTTTAATTTGGCAACAGTCTGAACTCTACCCTGAACGTCTGACTCCCAGGTGAAGGACTCAGCAGTGGAAGAGTCTCATTGACAAAGGGAGTAACATGTCTGTTGTGGCTGCTTCTCTTTTCAGCACCATGGACAGTGAACTGAGAGCTCCAGGTCAACTTCATTGGTTCCGTGGCCTTTTAAGGGACAGACTCACATACAGTATACGGGTGATTGGATTCTATCTACTGTGAAGAGTTATTCAGTTCCTCTGCAGTTCTGAGAAAAACATCTTTGAGAGACACTTCGAAGATCACTTTGTGCACTTTAGCAACTTGCAGAGAAATCAATGGCTGTGAGGAAGGACTCCTCCTGAATGGGATGGTCTGAGTCACCAACTCTGAAACCACAGCTCCAGTCAGGGAATTGATTCTAGAAGGGATTTATTAGATATCGGAACAAGAGTTCACAGAGGGTCAAGAGTGTTTCCGAAGGGTTTCTTCGTGAGGTGAGTCGAGCCGGAGAATTCCGGTCGGGCCGAGTGGCGATGAGTACAGATCGCCGTAACCGTAACTTCTGCGAGATTGATCGAAGGGGTAAGAGTGCGATGATGGTGCTTTTTATGGTGTGCCTATGATGTTGGTCACTGCCGTGCCTGTGATGTGGACTTTCGTACAATGTTTCGTACGTTTTTCTTCCACTACCCTTAAATGAGACGTTAATGCATATTTACATGAGGAGCGGGTCCTCTCTCTACGGGGGCCGCCATGTGTTTACAGTGGTCCAGAGTGGATGTACCAAACTTTCATTTGCGTTTTAGTGAGTCTACCATAGGTTCTCCTCCGTGCTCAGAGGAGTGAGGGTGCAGGTGATGGATACAACATCACCTCAAGATGTCACCAAATCTTACACACTGCACCTTTAAGGTGCCCAAAGTATACGACTGTGAGCCACCCGTGCTCCTTCCCATATGCATTGAGTCTATTGATACAAATAGATGTGCGTGTTCAAATGCAGCTTGAGAGTGGTGTGATGCAAAGTGAGTCATAAAATTAAAAAAAAATTTAAAAGGTCATCGACCCACAGGCCTCTGCATCCTCAGCATCACCATCACCATGCATCCGGTCCGCAGAGTAACCGCAATGCTTTAGTGGTGGCCTGAGGAATGGAACCCGGCAGAGCTGTGACGGGTTCGAACATTGCCAGTTTGATCTTCTACGATATTGGAGGGGAGGGTGTGTGTGCGTCACGTCGCTCTCTATTAGCAATGCTATTTTCGTCCCGCTCCTGGAAGACATCCATCCTGCGTCTGTGCGCGAGAGCCCTAACGTCGAAGGCACAACTCTCACACCATCGTAGCACGTAGACCCTTCGGGTTACTGACACAGACCTTAAGGTCGTCAATAGTTATAACCCAGTTCACCTGGAAACGGATCCGTAGAGTCAGACTTATTGGGGTTGTGTTATCACAGTCGGCAGTTTGTACGAATCCCGGTAAGGTGGTTAACGAGCTGCAGCCCTGCTTTTGTTCGAGTAAGCTAAGGGACCGTCTAACAAGTTGCAGCGCTAGGAAATATGTGTTTGTAAAAGATCAATTCATAAATAACTCGATCAACATAAAAGAAATACAGCTACGACCACTGCAGACTCTGTGGTGTTCGTACCACATCCCAATTCTGTCAGAGATAAACCGTGCTTTAATTCTTTGCTAATAATAGTATTTTCATATATCTGTCAGTGCCTTCACCCCCTGACCTCCGAGGGTCATCTAATTCTCATGACTGATAGGGGGCGTCCTCATGGGGCCGCTACACCAGAGACTTTACACGGATACTTTACTGTGATTTTGAGGAATTTTTTCTTAAAGGAGCAGTGTTTAAGATTTGGTGACCTCTGGGGGTGAAGTTGCATGTTGTATCCATCACCTCAACCTCACCCTTCTGAACATGCAGGAGAACCTATGGTGGACTTCAGCTGTCATTAAAACTCAAAAGATGTTTAGTGCGTCCACTTTTACTGCTGTAAAAACATGGCGGCCCCCATAGAGAGGACCCGCTCCTCATGTAAATGTACATTACTGGGCTCATTTCAGGGTGATGGAAAAACACCAAACATTTAGGTGAAAATAAATTCATGAAGATGTCAGTGTATAATTGTTTTGCAATATGTTGTAAAAGTGACAAAAATGATAATCGTACACATTGTACCTTTAATTCGTATTTCTTGTATCCCTCAATTCTGTGGGAGTTGTGGTTTCAGAGCCGGTGACTCAGACCCCCCCATTCAGGAGGGGTCCTTCCTCACACGACAACACCCAATAAACCCACCACTCCCCCTTCATCTCCACCCTCCTCCAACCACCCCCCTCTCTCTCTCCCCCCTCTCTCTCCCTCTCTCTCTCCTTCTCTCCCCCTCTCTCTCTCTCTCTCTCTCTCTCTCTCTAACGAACCTTGCTGACTTAGAAAACAACACTGGAGAATTGGCTTTGCGCGTCCAAGAGGATTCCCCTCTGGCACCTTTAACATTTCAATCAACTCAAACCATTTTTAACACTTTAGAGATTATTCTTTTCAAATCGACTGCTCCTGTTCATTTTCCCTCTCCTGCTCACTTTCTCCAAAAGCAAAGGTAAGCTCTTTTTTTTTTATTTGATTTGATTTGATTTGTCTACACCCTGTAACTGATGTATGCATGTCCACTGGATGTCTGAGTGCAAAGTGACAGATGTTGATTTAAAGGCGGATCAATAATGCAGTCAAACCTGCCACTGATAGGAACCGCGGTGTCAGCGCTGCGGGGAGCAGGAAACCTCCGGCTCGGTTGTAATGATGCAGCACATCGGACACTAAACACTTACACATCACTTACACATCCGCTGTGGCTCATGGCTTTGCGCATTTCTCTCCTCGGAGCTTCATTTGACTTTTACGCGCGGATGTACCGCGGAGACAAAAGCGCCTGGGTCCAGATTTGATATGTTTTATTAGATTCGACTTCATCTCGATGTCGTTGTTACTCATACAATTACGATGGTTAGAGTTTGCGCAGTAGACTGGCGCAATGATTGGAATTGCGCAATGAAAACGAGACGGGCCAGCGTGCGTAAAGGAGGTTCGGCAGATTTGAAAGTTGTATGAAGAAGTGATCGCCAGGGTTTAGTTGTTTTTGTTTGTTTGTTTGTTTGTTTTTCCCATTTTTCTATGTATCGTATGAACTGGAGAGATGCGATGGAGACGCAGTTGTTCCTCTTCCTCTGCTGCTCACTGAGGTATGGTCGGTCACGATGGGGATTAAAGGTGCAATGGCACAAAAATGGTGTATCATTATTACTCTTGTAATGAATTCTGAGAGATTTCCATCTTCTATTTTATTATTTGTGTCATGTCATTCTAGTGCGTTGATAGTCTGAGTCACTTTCATGCAGGTTTGATTGTGAAATATTGTTTTCAGTGACTCGGTCTGTCGTGTTCCAGCTGCTGCCTTGACTTCAGACAGTATTTGTATTCGGTGTTTTAGGGTCGTTTTGTTTATAAATCTTTAAATTGTTCCTACAGGATCTTTTCCAATACCTGAACCTTTGTGCGTAAAACCTGTGCGGAGCGTGAATGAACATGTTGCACCATCTGTATCTTTAAACCTCAAATAAAGCACCAATTAAAATCAAATAAAATCATTCAGGGTTTTGAACATTTCGTTGTTCAGTGCGCTGATAAACACACACATTCATCAAAGAGTGAAATCTAAAGCAGAAATGAACATGTCTCTCTCTCTCTCTGTGTCTCTGTCTCTGTCTCTCTCTCTCCCTCTCCCTCTCCCTCTCCAACCCAGCTCTCCATGAGAGCCCTGTACCCCGCACGCACCAGCACCTGATCCCGGCAGGAGGTTCCACGCGCACAGAGGAGAAGATGGCCATCCACGTCGACGGCATCGTGGCGATCGTGCTCTTCTACGTGCTCATTCTGTCCGTGGGGATCTGGGCCGCGTGGAAGAACAAGAACTCCGGAGTGGGCGATGGGGGCGAGCGTAGCGAGCGCATCATGGTCGGGGGACGAGACATCGGGTTGTTCGTCGGCGTATTCACGATGACCGGTGGGTTCGACTCCGCGCGAGGAGCGTGGGAGAGAGTGGGGCGAGAGCTGTGTGACCAAATGGCACAATGCCGCTCAGCGCCTGCGTATTTTACGCACGATCCACGGACACTTTCCACGGCGCGCACACACACACACACACACACACACACACACACACACACACTGTCTCACCTGACATCAACTAAACAAAATATTGTTATGAAAGGTGCAGTGTGTAAGATTGTGATCATTTTTTGTCACTTCTAAAAAGACTGAAAAACAATTACATACCAACTTTTTCATGAATCTATAATCATGTAAATGCCCCCCCCCCATTACCCTTAAAGGTACAGTGTGTACGATTGTCCACCATGTTTTTTCTGAGTTTTAATGACGACTGAAGTCCACCACAGGTTCTCCTGCATGCTCAGAAGGGTGAGGGTGAGGTGATGGACACAACATGCAACTTCACCTCCGAGTGGGCGGCAAATCTCACACACTGCACCTTTAAATCGGCGCCACTAACCAACCGCTTGTCTCTTGCCTGCAGCCACCTGGGTGGGTGGAGGTTACATCAACGGGACGGCAGAGTACGTCTACCTGCCCGACTACGGCCTGGCCTGGGCACAGGCTCCCTTTGGCTACGCCCTCAGCCTGGTTGTTGGTAAGAAACGGCCTCCTCTTATTACACTGTTATTACACATGATCGCGCAGGCGGCGACAAACACGAATCTTCCGAGTGTGTGACAGTTGACGATGGTCACTCGTACGTCGCTCTGACATCGTGCAGGAGGCCTCTTCTTTGCCAAACCCATGCGCTCCCGGGGCTACGTCACCATGTTGGATCCCTTCCAGCAGCTGTACGGAAAACGCATGGGCGGCCTGCTCTTCATCCCGGCCCTGATGGGGGAGATCTTCTGGTCGGCTGCGATTCTTTCCGCCCTGGGTAGGTGCACGGCCTTCTCGAGTCCACTCTTTAAAAAAAAAGCGCCGAAGATCTGAACGTGCTGGCGTGTCCCCGCAGGAGCCACGCTGAGCGTGATCGTGGACATCAACATCAACATGTCGGTGGTGATCTCGGCCATGATCGCCATCTTCTACACGCTGGTGGGAGGACTCTACTCGGTGGCCTACACCGACGTGGTCCAGCTCTTCTGCATCTTCTTGGGCTTGGTGAGTGTCACTGTCGCGGGCCGGTGTCCACCCGTGGACCAGAGGCAGCCATTGGTTGATATTCCGCGTTGTTCTTTGTTGCATCAAGATCCCAAAGATTCAAAGCTGTCATCTAGTGATGAATTTCATCTGAGGTCAGTCGTCCAACCGTTTATTTATTTATTTTTTTTAAACCCTACGCGTTAAAGGTGCAGTGTGTAAGATTCTTGTCACTTCTTTTTGAAGGACTAGGATTACAATTAAATGCTGATATGTTTACAAATGTATTATCACCTCAATGTGTGATCTACTTTTATATTAGCCTAAGATGAGCCCTTTAATGCTGTGGCTCTCAAATGGTTTGGGTTCGGGACCCACCATCACCCCTTAAAGACGAGCCACCACCCAAATTGAGGAAGTCTTTCTCAAATGTATCAATTGAAAACATAGACTTCAACTACGTCAATTCACATATATAAAACAAACTTTGCTGGTTGTCTTCTATCTGTGAAATGGCGGGTGTCTGTTAGCATTACATGGTGTCATCGCCACCTACTGTCAAGGAGTGTGAATAGACAGCATTCCAATGCATTAGAATCCCCATCAAAATAAAAGCACAGAAATGTTTTTACTTCACTTTCAGACCCGGTTTTGGGTCACGACCCACCATTTGAGAATCACTGCTTTAATGTATATTTACATGAGGAGTGGGTCCTCCCTATAAGCACCGCCATTTTTAATTTTATTTTATTTTTTTACAGTAGCCCAGAGTGGACGTACTGAACATCTTTTTGAGTTTAAATGACAACCCAGGGCCACCATAGGTTCTCCCGCACGCTCAAAAGGGAAGGGTGAGGTGACGGATGCAACATGCAACTTCACCTCGAGACGTCACCCAATCGTGCACACGGCACCTTTAAATCCACCGTGTAGTTGCATTATGGACCGTAATGACATTCTCCTTCCCCCGTCCTCCTTCCTCTCCACCAGTGGATCAGCGTTCCCTTCGCCCTCTCCAACCCCGCTGTGTCAGACATCAGCGTCTCGGCCAAGGTGGCCATCCACCAGTCGCCCTGGCTGGGGAAGATAGAGCCCGGGGACAAATGGCTGTGGGTCGACAACTTCTGTTTGCTGGTAGGAAGATTTACCGAGATACAGAAAAGACGTAAACTGCATCCACATTTAGACGTCAGGCAGCCAGGCGGCGGGTCGAGTGACGAATCATGGGTGGATGACTGTCTGATGTCTTGGTTCGGTGTCTGTATTTACTATCTGGTGTTTCTGTTTCTATAGATATTGGGGGGGATTCCCTGGCAGGTCTATTTTCAACGGGTTCTTTCTGCCTCTTCAGCTACCTACGCCCAGGTCCTCTCCTTCCTCGCCGCCTTCGGCTGCCTGGTCATGGCCGTCCCCTCCGTCCTCATAGGAGCTATAGGGGCCTCCACTGGTAAATACACACACACACATACACGTACACGCACTCGTCTATCCATACATTACCAGACTTAAAGCTGCTCTATGCGTCTATACACCCAAACACACACTGATTAAGCGGTTAATGAAACATCACAAGACAATCAGAACCTCCAGGAATCCGATCCTTTATTCAAATGGGAAAGTGCGATCAAAGTGACGCCTCGCTGGCTTGTTTACACCCCGGCAGGGTTTGTTTTTTCAGATGTGTAAATGCAAATGCCTTCAGAGTCTGGAGGGTAAGACAGAGACAGTCCTGACGGGCAAGGGGGGAGAGAGAGAGAGAGAGAGAGAGAGAGAGAGAGAGAGAGAGAGAGAGAAAGAGACAGAGCCATCAGACCATGCTGATTTAGTGAATATTACATCTGAAGAGCAGCTAATTAATCAGATCCATCTGAGGCTGTTTCATGTACAACCAACACTAATCATGTGCTGCTGGTGAATGGTGGAACGGTGGGGGGGTGGGGGGGTGGGGGTGGGGGGGGGGGGGGTTGATTGATTTCATGTGAATATAAAGGATAGTTGGAGAGAAGGTTGGATAACTGGGGTGAGGAGAGGTGGAAAGATGTCTCAGGGTTTAAATGTCACAGGTATGAGAACAAACAGTGGTGCAACATGGTGGCAAACATAAGGCCCGCGGGCCGGAACCGGCCCGGCAGAGGGTCCGATCCGGCCCCCCGGGGCTCATTTGGCAAAATGTGAAAATCACCGAAAAGATGGATAGACGT
>JAFBJT010108483.1:69844-107378 GCA_016785325.1 Chascanopsetta lugubris
GGAGAGACGAGAGCGACGAGGAGACGAGGCGAGGGGGGAGGAGGGGAGGGGAGGGGAGGGGGGGGGGGGAGGAGAGGAGGAGGGGAGGAGGAGAGGGGAGAGGAGAGGAGAGGAGCGGAGAGGAAAGGAGGGGAGGAGGAGAGGGGAGAGGAGAGGAGAGGAGCGGAGAGGAAAGGAGGGGAGGAGGATGGGGGAGAGGAGAGGGGAGGAGGAGGGGAGGAGAGGGGGGAGGAGGAGAGGGGAGAGGAGAGGGGAGGAGGGGATGGAGGTGGAGATTGACAATCAATCAAACGGTGTGAAATGTTAAGCGAAGTATTGCCTGTAAAAATCTGCCAATGACGATCAACAGAAGCGTTTCTCCTGCTCCACCTTCAATATGACTTCCTCCCATCCATCACGTCATTAGACAGAATAAACTGCAGCGGCTCCAATCTGACGGACGGTCATCGAATCTGAAACTCATTTCCCACTGCGACATTAGAAACCATTTCCCATATCGCTCACAACTTGATATTTGATCGTTCACAAAGACGCAACTGCCTTTTGCCCTCTTTTCTTCCCCGTTTGCACCCACGACCCACGCGACCTTTGACCTTTGAAATTCTATGATAAGCTCCGTTTGGAGCTGGGCAGAGATGGTGGGAAACAGGGAGTGAGTGTTCAGACCCTGGATGCAGGGACGTGGGGGTGGAGTGTAGCCTTGAAGCCGCACAGGAAATACTGTGGAGCTGTCTGCATGTGTGTTTACTGTGTGTGTGCGCACGTGTGTGTGTGTGTGTGTGTGTGTGTGTGTGTGTGTGCGTGTGTGTGTGTCCACAGCGGCTCTCTCTAGCAGCCACTATACCCAACAATGCGTCGCTTGTTCTGTCTGAAACCTGAAAGACTGCAGCAATAACCGAGAGTGAGATGAGGAGAGATGAAAGCTGGCAGCAGAAGTGATGCTCGCACATTAATATGGAAGAAATCAAAGATGTTTTTTCTTTCAATTCTCATTCTGCAGTCAACAGAGAGACAGAAAAAGGGGTCCATTATTCAAGCTCCACTGTTTTAGGACAGAAGGATGTATAGCCAACATTAAAGATTGATCCCGTTTTCAGTTATAATCATTTCGGTTCAATTCCTAATTGTTCCATTTATGGAAGGAACGTGTTTTCAGCTACCTGCCGCTGCTAATTAGGTTTCATTGGTTAAAAATATAAACATTAAAAAACAATGTAGGTCCCTTAGGACAGTGGTTCTCAACTGCTCTGGCTTCGGGGCCCACCATCACCCCTTAATAATGGGCCACGACCCAAATCAAGAAAGATAAAGGACGGTGCCATTTGCTGAGATGGATCAGAATATTACCAACAACAAAATGGACCAGCAGGTCGTCACATACTGTTCAGGAGTGTGAAAAGAGTAGCAGACTGATGTCTTCAAAAATAATGGCAGAGGATTTAACTTTTGTCCCAGTCTCAGGCCTGTGACCCACTTTTCTCAACCAGATGAAAATCACTGCCTTGGAAGGTTAAAGCTCAGCAACTGTGTCAGTGCTTTCTTTGCTGGTTATGGGGGATTCATCAAAGCCTCAAAATTCAGGAAACCAACACCACAGAATGCTTCCAAGACTGAGAGGGCATTTTATTGTAAACATTCAGAATCACTGGGGTAACGTGACGTTGATAGATTTTAGTCACAAGCCAGAAAAAAACACTCAAATTTCAACAAATCACAGAAGAAGTATAGAGGCAGAAACTGGGGAGAGCTTGAGAGAAAAGCCATAAACAGAGTGAAATCAACAGCCTGAGCACCCAGGAAGAGCAAAGGGCTGAAGAAGAAGAAGATACTGACTGTACTGTTTTACACCATCAAAAGGAGAAGGAAGGGGGGATGAGGTAAGGGGGCAGGATGGGGTAAGGGGGCAGGATGAGGTAAGGGGGTGGGGTAAGGAGAAGTGAGGCCTTCACTTTTTATTTCTTCTCTGTTTGTTTTTCTTCTTCTTTCCTCTCTTCTTCATCTGAGGTATGGGGTCTTTGCTCTGCTCCTCCTCTCTGCTGTTCTCTCTCCCATTGGTCTGAGGCTCCACCTCCTTTTCAATAGTCTGAGTAGGCTCCACCTCCTTTTCATCAGTTGGAGGAGGCTCCGTCTCCTTTTCATCAGTTGGAGGAGGCTCCACCTCCTTTTTATCAATCTGTGTAGGCTCCACCTCCTTTTCATCAGTCTGAGTAGGCTCCACCTCCTTTTCATCAGTCTGAGTAGGCTCCACCTCCTTTTCATCAGTTGGAGGAGGCCCCACCTCCTTTTTATCAATCTGTGTAGTCTCCATCTCCTTTTCAACAGTTGGAGGAGGCACCACCTCTACTTTTTCAGTCTCTACTTCTGCCACCTCAGCGAGAAAATTGATGTGAGCTCTGGTGCCATTTCGTCTCCTTTTTGTCTCCTTGACCAAGAGTTCCTCCTTCACTTGGAGCTGGTGTTGAAGGTGGATCAGGTTTTGCTGTAAAGGCTCCACCTTCTCTTTCAGAGCTGCGTTCTCTTCCTCCAGAGCCTCCACCTTATTTCTCCAGGTCTCTTCCACCCTCAGCAGCTCCTGGTTCAGTTTGGCCTCCAGAGCTGTGGACCTGTCCTCAGCAGCCTTCAGCTTCCCTTGCTCCTCTGCCAGCTCAGCAAGAACATTGATGTGAGCTCTGGTGCGATTGTGTCTTTTCTTTGTCTCCTTGCTCAGGAGCTCCTCCTTCAGTCTGAGCTCATTTTGAAGGTGGATCAGGTCTCGCATCAGAGGTGCCACCATGTCTTTCAGAGCTGCCTTCTTCTTCTGCAGAGGCTCCAGAGTGGGAGTAGACTCGTTGCAAAAACAGAAATGCATCTTCCTCAGCTGGTTGATAAAGATTTTCAAACAATTGAAAGTTGATGTCGAAAGTTGATGTCTGCACAAATGAGGTCTGCTGCACATTGACTTGTGTCCAAGTGAAGCTGTGGTGCGGGACGGTGCTCCTTATATAGGGCCAAAGTGGCTTTGATCCTTTGATCTTGTACTTGGGGGGAGGGGCTTAAACAAATCCTATGCACATTTACAGTTGTACTGGATTTCCCCTAAGCTTTTAAAGTTGCTGCTCAAGAAGTTCTGGTATCACCTTTGTGAAGCAGCATCAGGCTGGTTACCTGTTATATGCGTCCAAGTTATGAAACCTGTAGTGACTCTACACGACCAGAGGGGGAGTGCACTCGACTGTGTCACTTTCTACCTGACTCTTGAGCGCGTTGTCGTCATGGTTGTTGTTGACCCTGTTCGCCATCTTGCTTTTCAGTCCATAGATGCACTTCTCCTCTTGTTGGGCGTCGCTGTTGATAAACCTGAACCTTCCCGACATGATGTAGAGACTGTGACCTGTCAGTGGTGAGTACCGAGACAACTGGTGTGTTTTGAATCAAAATTGACCGTTAGATATGAGCGCTATATGAGGAAAGACGTTCGCTAACCGTTAAGCTAACGCCTACAATGTAAAACCCCATTGACTTTTGCTAATAATATTAGCTCGTGAGCTGTGCGTAAACATGGTTAGCAAACGGATTTTCTGTCGTCTGTTTACTGTTTGTTTGTCTCCTGTGTATTTCTAAATGGCCGTTAAACATAATATTTTCGGTTGTATGGGGCAGATTTTGTTGAAATTCAGTAGCTTTGCTCACATTAATCAGACTTTCTAATTCCAAACACGACATCAGGTTTAGACTAAGGTAACTAAGCTCCTGACACAGGTGCACAGGTTAGAGATAATTATGTTCATCATAAAAACAATATTTTACAGTATTTTAAAAGCACTCCCTCTGTTTTAATTAGCTGGTATTTGAAGGGAGCTGTCAAATTTATTTATTTTTTAAATCCCTTTTTTTTAACAACCACCTACTGGTTTATAAATAATTTTTGGTCAGGACCAGTATAATTTATATGACCCTTTTTTGGGCAAAAAAAAATCTAGCAAAAGCAATAGGGTTCCCAGCCCTCTGGGGCTTCGACCCCTAATAATGAAAACACACACAGGCATGGCTGAGGTGGCAACCCAAGTCAAACAGAGATGGATGCGTAGCTGTTTTGTTTGTGTGTGTGTGTGTGTGTGTGTGTGTGTGTGTGTGTGTGTGTGTGTGTGTGTGTGTGTGTGTGTGTGTGTGTGTGTGTGTGTGTGTGTGCGCGTGCGCACGCTCTTACACACAAGCACGTGTGTATCTTGTCAGTATGGCCCTGATTTTAACTTCATTATTTTTCCAGTTTACATCTCTTGTGAATCAAGTGGAATGGATGTCAGCCATTTTGTGTGTGTGTGTGTGTGTGTGTGTGTGTGTGTGTGTGTGTGTGTGTGTGTGTGTGTGTGTGTGTGTGTCAGCAACAGGATGACTGCAATTTGAACACAACAGAATCCAACATGTTTGGCTTGGGTGATTCCCATTCTCCCATAAGTAATGACTTATTGAACATACACATTAAATATTAACATGAATCAATTAGTAATGGATTAATTAACAAGAGAGAGTGAGTGCAGTGGCACAACAGTGGCACAACTAAACCTAATTATAGTACACAGCAAACAGAGGACCTACTTTTTTCATAGATAGATGCATTTACTTCCAGCAGTTATTTACAAACCAAACTGAAAATTAGTATAAAACACTATCCAATTAGTTAGAAACAAAAATGTAGTTTCAGTGATTAATGGATGTGATGAACATTTCCTCTGAGCGTACACAGTAAACAGTTTCAATTGTATAGAGACATTTTTCCATTAGTCACTAAAGGTCCATTGATTTAGTGCAGCTTCATGTAGTCTCAAGTGTAATCAACAGGGAACTGTTTATTAGTGTTCCTGAACAAATGTAGTCACTCCAAATATCTATACCTGAAACTAAAGTTGGTTATATCTATTCTCGAAAAGTCATTGAGACTTTGACTTCACATGTAGCACTCTTTAGGAGATTGTCTGGGTCAATCAATATCCGAACATGACTTCAGCAAGACTTTTATAGCTTTTGCAGGACTGGGGGTTTTACAGCTTCATAATTTTAGGAATACTTAACTCTCAGTCAGTTTGTCTTTATTTACAATCATTTTCTTGTGGGAATATCACAAAACCAATCCTGTGCGTTGGCCCCCGTTCTCCTTTTCACCAGGCTTGAGTTGGCAAAACATGACACCAGCAATAAATTCACACAGTGCATTACTGTACATTGACATTTGCACCAGCCTGTATCACACAAAGCTTCATCTGTATCACTTACATCTTTATTACCTTTTTACATTTTGAGCCACTTGTGCTGTTGTCATTGTTTCCCATGTGTCTCCATAGCATGATAGACACATGCCATGGCATTGTCTCATTGAGCCCCACTGCAACACTGTAACAAACACTGCTTAACAAAAACACAGCCCACATCTCACAACACGACATAGTTTCTGTCCTCAAGCTCCAGGAATGGAGAATCTGTCTCCCCCTACTCTGCACAGGAAGCAGATGAAAGTAATCAGATTACCTGTTCCGATCGGGGAAAGATGATTAAATCAAACATGAGCTAATCCATTTATTGGCCCTGTTACAGATTGGAATACCCTTTGCAAATGCACAGAAATGGCCCTTAAATTGAGATCAATTAAATGGAGATTGTTTAAGATCTCCATTCTTCCTCCACACAGGTAAACCAGTTCTATGCATGATGGATAACCTGTTCCGTTTTGTTTGAAATCAGCACATTTCAGATTTTCATGTCCGACAAAACCCAGCAGCTCCTTGCCGTCAGCATTTTTCTGTTCAGTCTCCTCAGTAAGTGAAGCGAATGGTTCACGTTGATTTGGGGCAGTGAGAGGAGAGAGCTAAATGGATAAAGCCCTGAAGACGAACATGAAGATGGAAAAACAACAGGGACACACACTCTGAGTATCTGACTAACATAGGCCCATAAGACCAGTATTTTCTTTTCAGAAAAACTGGCTGCCCCACATTGAGAAGTAGATCCAGTCTAAATGCTGATGCAGCAGTAATATATATCCATGACTGGGCAGGAGGAAATATTTGCATTGTACATAATAGATCAAAAGCATTTTTACAGTCAACGTTCACTTCAACAAGTTTTCCAACAACCTGAAAGAGCCTCTCTGATGCAGTAACTGGAACATTTTGTGAATTTCTGATGTCAGATGGTAGATATGATGCTACTCACTGTTGTTTACCTGCTGTGGACTAAAAACATGTGGATTGACTTGGTTTGTTGATCTGATGTGCATCAAGTCATTCTAAGGTGGTTTTACATGAGACCAAATTATCACACTGTATAGAATGTGCTAGAATCATTACATGATATGGCTGATGCCTCATCAGTCTATGAGGTTAGATTTAACCAGGTTTTATGTTACCGAGATTTGTAAAGTTAAGAGTTTGAGCAAGGTTGTCACTTGATTATCTGAATTAATTTGCTTATCATATCTGTGAAAGAAAATGTGCAAAAAGGGAAATGGACTCTGAGTTGAAACATTGTCTCTTCTGAGAGAAAAGGATGCGCTTCACTGGCAGACTCTGTGATAAATGTCACAATTAGCATGAAACCTTGATCAAATGGGCTTTCAGTCCATGAAACCTTCTCGCTGCATTGATTCGCTTTGACAAAAAGCAAAAGAGAAAACAACAGCAGACGAGAGAGCGAGAGGCATTGACTGACTGAGTCTTATAATAGGAGGGAAAATGCCCTCGCACATCTGGAGGAGGCTCCTTCCATCAGCGTGATGGAAAACTGCAGCAGTTTAAGAGCGATGAAGCCGAGCAAACGCCTCCAGGTTTTTCACTATCTGCCAATTCAATCCATGAGATGTTAATAATAATAATGAATGAAGAAATTAGAGCCATATCACTGGAGGTAAATTATGCATAAACTGCTCCTTCCTACATTTATAGTCTTAATTATTATAACTGTTATCTACACCACATGATGTGAGTGACATCAGCAGCGGAGACGTGGAAACAGTGCGCCGTAACTATTTCTGTCAAATTAAATGGGTTCTCCGTGAGAGGTGGAGAGGCTATTTGTCTCCGAGTCCAAACAAGCTGGATCTAAGTAGGAGATCAATACTGATATCTTTAGGCCGCTAACTGCTCCACTAATATATTATTGATGTCCGGCTCTGGCTGGATTGAATCTGGGGCCCGGCACAGCACTTCATCTTGATCAGTGCGTGTACACGTACGTATTCACTGACAGAGAAAATGCAAGAGATCCCCTGGAAGTGTGTGTATGATTCTCACATAGCACCAGAGACCTAGAGAGGTATTATTTGTTTGAGGAACTTTCAGGATGAGTAATGAAGGGGGTCACAAGGTGTGATTGGAAAAAGACCATCACAGCATTCGGGTCCATTTGTCCTCTGACGAGATTAGAGACGTGTGTCTATGGAGGTCAATAAGACAGTGCTTCACCTGGTCCGTGTGGAAAGCAGAGCCACTCACCCGTCACTTCACCCTTGATCTCAATGAGCACAACCTCAAGGAAAGTGACCTCCTTCTTGTTTATTCCCATTGTTATCATTACCATGTCTAATGACCATCCCATTACCATGTCAAAAAGACATTAATTAATTAATGGTTACGGTTACTCATGTAAAATGCATATATTAATAGTTGTAATATCCAAGTAATCACGTGTTATGAGTTGAATGTTCAAGTTCTGTTTCCTGTTGAAACAGCTTCATATAAACTGTGTGGTTCAGATGCTTTTAGTTTGATCGTTAAGAACGGAAGCAGTGGTTGTGCAAAGAGGTGCAATTGATTGTTTATGTGTGTTTGTGTGTTTGTGTTGGCCATGGTGTGAGTGTGTGTATGTATGTACATGCATGTGTTTGTCAGACTTCAGGTTTGCTGCGAGCCAATGGGAATGGGGGTGCTGAGTGAAGACAGGTGTGTCTCCTCTCTGGAGTCTGGTTCTTTCACTTTCAGCAAACACTGTGCTCCTTCATTTCCTTGTGTGATCCTGTTCAGTGTCACCAGATACATGTTTGATGTCTTGTTGTTAATTCCAGCTCTCGCCGCATGAGTCTGTGATGTAAAGCCAAAGCTCACACTTTTGGTGGTCACACCGTTCGGTCCCTGTCGACCACCCTGCCCATTGTCAATTGTCTTGATTGACATGAATTTGAAAGTCACTCAGTCATAAGTTAGCACTGACCAGAGTGAGTGTGCAGGCTTTGCATACAGCTTCGCGTCGCCATGGTTCTCTGCCTCCATGTTTGCTGCTTGTTGCAGGCACAGTGAGAAAAATCATCCTGACGCTGAGGAATTGATTCCTGCCTCCGCGTCATCTGTCTGAGAGCCTGACGTCGGCCTGACAACCAAAACCGCTGACATGTCAGGAATTCAATCGACCATTCAGATGTAGAGAAATCCCAGTACGTAGTGTCACATGGCACTAGTCGTACTTCGTTAAGTCTAACAATTATGTTATAGATAATGTTAGCTGTGGTTGTAAGGAAACATCCCATAGCTTTTAACAGGAGTGTCTGGAACATGAACATGGGAATAGTAACTAAAGCTTAAGGTGGACTGCAGAAGGATAAGATTCTAAATCAAATGCATTAGTGTGGGGATAGACTGAATGGGTAGGATATTGATTTTCCCTATAAGTGCTTTACTCATAGGACAAATCCGTAATTTATATCAGTCCCTAAAGGAGTCCCTAAGAACATTCAACACCTTAATTATAGTATATTGTATGACGGTCAGTCCGTCCACCATCACTTCTCAGTTATTACCATTCCTCAGGACTCATTATCAGCACCTTTCATTTGTCTGTAGGTTTAAACAGAGTTGGGGCGTTTTGTGATTTGGCACAAAGTAACCCTCACTCTCAGAAGTCATGTTACAGCTGATGGATGAATTTGTGGAATTTCTGAATTTCTGAATTTCTTTTCCTCCATGTTATCCTCTGCAGGACTCTGAAGCTGCTGTAATTCCACTAATGGAGCGCTCACCATTCAGAGCCAGTTTCCTGACAGTGACTGATGCTGCATAGCTTCTGCAGGAATAACTACAGTGAGTGGTTCCTTGGCTATTGCTAAATACAGCATAATTGTGGGCACCGAAAGGTGCTGGAGCTCTCATCGTAATTGCAACGACATGTAACGTCTGAGCACATCCTCATTGGTGTCACAAGGCCGATATTAATTGAAAAGCCCACACACTAATGCTGAACCAGGCCTTTTGCTTCTCGTATTGAGAAAATTGGAGGCCATTATTTTTGCACAGCGGTGGAGCTGAAGACCTGGAGCGAAATGTACAATTTAAGCAAGAACATGTCGGTGTATATGAATATATTCAATTAAGAAAAAATAAAATGAAGTGCATATTCCATAATTCAACAACAGTCCCTTTCTCGTTATTTACGGGTTCAGATTGCAATTATTTCCATAGTAATAGAGGAATGTACAATTCTAAGATTTTCACAAGTGTATAATGGTTTGCATCCTTATTTGTAAACCGTTTACACTGACTTGGAACCATCAATCTTTTTTTATATCAGCAGTCAGAAAAAAACATTAAAGGCACAGTATGTTTTTTGCATTTAGTGACATAGCATATAGCAGCTGAGTAAATCTCACATCACCTCTCCAGGTGTTTGGTAGAACCTATGCTTATTATGGGGTGCAACATGGCAGCCTCCATAGAGATGACTTGTAATGACAGTAAAACAACAACTGAAACACACTTAAGTTTACACATTGGACCTTAACTTTCTTTTTTTCCCAAGATCAAACGGATATCTTGACATTTTAATGATTTCATGGTTAACTGCGAATGCTAATGTGATTTAAAGGGACATTCGTAGTTTTACTGCACACACGGACGTGCGCACACACACACAAACTGTGAGCAACACTAGACTCGCACATGTACTCAAAAGCAGAGATGAGCTGAGCATCGGCCAACACTTCCATTAACTCTTAATGAATCGGAGGCCGAGCAAATGAAATACATTCAGTGAAGGTCAACACACACAAACACTCTCACACACACACATACACACACAGATTGATGAGTGAGAGGAAGAAGAAGAGAGAGAGAGAGAGATGGAGAGAGGAGCAGTGTAAGGAGGGAGGAGGAGGCTGTATTTCAGTCACTCTTAACAAACAGCTGTCACCGGTGGATCCAGGAACCTCATCACTCTCCAGGCCAACAACTACAGCGTTGCATCTGCACTGGAGCTAATGAAATCAACACGTGTGTGTGTGTGTGTGTGCGCGCGCGCGCGCTCTTCATGTACGTGTTGCTCTGACATTTTAACAGGACCATACATTAACCAGCGCTGTCATCTCAGGGCTGCCTCACCAGGCTGACTGAATGTGTACATTAGTTTCCATGGTGAGACCCTGGTGAAGAGAAATGACATCCACAGTGATGATGATAGATTTTCTTAAGTAGATGTTTTTATTTTGAAATGCACAAATCTATTAATCATCATTGGTCAGCAGCATCAGGAGGTGTCTCTTTGTGTCAGTAAACGAAACAAGGGACGGATAATATTCATTCCTGTTTTAAAGTGAAGCCAAAATGTCCTAATTGCCACCTGGTGGTCAGCTGCAGATGTGACATTCATTTTTCTTAACATTCATCTTAATTATTATTTGGCGTGAACCTTTTTTTTTTAAAGTCACATTTAATCGTGAGAAATGTCAGTCACAGTATATGTGACAAAAAGATGTAATTTCAAAGGCAAAGTCGGATATTTTTTAATCGGCCAGTATTTTGTATTTATAAATAATATATTCAAACCTCAACAAGCGAGTGTGTGTGAGCACAAAATAGCTCACCTTGTATACTCCCGCATCTGTGTTGTCACTCTGACATGCCCTGCTACCCTCGGTAAACAACCGCTCTCCTGCTTACGATGCAAGATGGAGGAAAAATGTAGAGAGCCATCCTGAAATCTAAATCATGGCACCAAACTGTCCAAGAATCAGCGTGTGGAAGGATTTCTGTATTTGACAGCATGGACAAACACAATCTGAGTAAAGTTTACTGTGTTTTCCAATGTGTTTACATGAGAACCTTCCAACACCAACTAATATGTTGGATTGTGGATGCAAAGAGTGGAACTGGGATCGTGCTCAATTAGAGACCATTGAGGGGTTAGAGTTAACACAGCAGGGGGCAGCTGTCTGCATAGAGTCCATAATCATGTTTGTTTTTAAGCTTAACATATATAATACATACATTATATATATTTTTTTCAATGAAATCGTGTTCCTATCTCAGATATTAACAGATTGGCACATAGTATGTGAAGGTTACAAGATAACAAGACTACCAATAGGATGGGCTACTGCAGTAACCAATCAGATCTCATGAGAACTGTGCTCCCCCGGAGCTGTCCATGGTCCTAGCCCTGCACGGTGCCGCATCTAAATGAGTTTAAGTATCTAAACATTTTCAGCTATATTTTTTCCACTCAATTACAAATGTAAACGGTGAACAATATATTCCCGGTTAATAGATATCAATTATTTGTTGATTTCCAATATCTGCTTGTAAACAACAATCTGTACGTGTTTTATTTTGAAAGTCCAGCATGTTAAACATTTTACTCAGCACATGTGCGGGATGTCGTGTCACACCTGTAAAAAAAAAATAGAAATAATAAAAGTAATCGAAAAGATAGTCAGCATAACATCTCTGAGGATCTATGGCTCTCAGTTTTTAGAAAGAGTACACCATATGTCAATATGTTCCAGGCACAGCCGAGTGCAGTTTAAGATTTTGGTCACCCAAGTCGCCATGTTTATAAAAACATTGTAAAAAAATAATAGATAGTCAGCAGAGACCTGAGGCACATTGTAACTGTTATTAATTGTGATGTCGAGGAGGAAAAGCTCGTAACACATCCTGGTTTGAACTGGAGGAAACGGTGAATCTGCAGCATCTGTACAGGATGTGCCATCAGGGCGAACAAGAGAGAGAGAGGAGGACAAAAAGGGGAATTGGGAGGGAAGAAGAAGGAGGTGGAGGAGGAGACTGTTTGTTGTAATCAGAGCTGAGCACGGGTGTAAGTGCAGACGGATGCAGGTTGTGCCTCTGGTCCTTGATGAAGTGCTGTTCTCCTGCTGAGCCACCAAACTATTTATACACAACAGCGCTGACGGCCTATGGGCACGGAAGAGGAAACTGCTCCACTCGCCGCTCTTTCTTTCTAATCACTCCATCCCTCATGTCTCTCCGTCCACAGCGGCCGATCGTAACAAAACACTCCCTTACAGCATGGAAAGTTGCTGCGTCCATGTTCGCTCACTGACATGAAGCACCAGCTGATGACTGACAGTGAGCTAAAGACAGATTTAAAGAAGGATTGTTGTCTTTCAGAGATCAAACGTCATGTATGTGGTGTGGATGGGTGTGATGGGAGGCTCAGGTTGACGGGATGCAGGACTGACATCAATAATAGAGGACCGTCTGCAGAGCCTCCGCTGCCACTGTCACTCTGACTTTGAATGCATGTTGTGCATTCAAATGTAAGAAGTGCAATCCGCAGCACAAAAAGTACCACATTACTGCATCGTTATTGTGTTCATCTTTACACATTCCACATCTTAATCTCAGCTGATCAACTCTCTCGCACTGAAATCATGATTAATAAACTCTTGTTTAATTTCTGCCACTAAATGCCACATTCTGCGACTTGGATTTTTAATTACATTTGGTTGTTGAACATTTACTTCAAACTTATCTTTAATTATGGAGGAACCACTAACAAAAACATGGAGAATTAATGACCTAATTAATTCACAAATGATCGTAAATTAATGAATAAACCCCCCCGTGACATTGTTTATTGATTAATTACCTTCAGCCTGTGACAGATTTGCTCCTCTTGATATCATGACACAGACTTTATTAGCTATTAACCTGTTACACAGGGAGCTCACACTATTAACAGCAGCTCACACTGTAATGATAGATGCCGTCATCTCTCCCAAACGTAAGCTGCGGTCATTTATTAGAAAGCCCATTCTATCGGCGGTGAAAAGAACAATGTGAGTGGTTGAGTTGCCGCGTTAATACATTAAAATGTCAAAGCTATATGTTAAAATGTCAAACCTATTAATGGTTCTGCCAGTCTACCGAGGCAAAATGTCAGGAAGAAAGCAAATGCAGGACGCGGTCCATGCAAAAAAGAGGAGTGGAGCATTATGAATGAAACAATCCAACCAGGAGGACTCAAGTCCTCATTCAAGACTCATTCAAAGTAGGTCAAGTAACCATTCTGTGATGGAGGCGCTCGAAAACGAATAAACACGGCTGCCGTAAGAGTGAGCGACGGTGTCATTCAAGGGGGAAGGAAACGGAAGAAGAACAAAAAAAAAAAACAGAGGGGCTGTTGCTGGTTAGTGGAGCCTACAACAGCTTTCATTATTTGACGGCTCTGCCTGTTTGTTGGGATCACATGAGCCAAGATCAAAATGACACAGTGGGCACATTGAAAGACTTTGTCGTTCATTTGGGAGAAAATCAAGCAGTCTGCCTCCCTCTGCCCCTGAAGAGGCCCCGCGGAGAGGCTTCAATCACCCTGCAGGGAGTCAGTGACATAAACACTCCACCTCACCACCCCCAAAGTCACCTTTCACTGATTGGGCAGGAGGTGGAGAGCAGTGGAGTGGGTGAGGAGAGGTGGGATGTGGCTTTTAGAGGGGGGCTGGTATTTGATTTCAGTTTCACAACTTCATTACTGTGCGTTGGATGTCGTGATATCTAATGGTGAAATTGCACCTTGCACATGAAAACCCCTCGACTCTTCCCTCTCTCCCAAACATGAGGGAGAAGCAATATGGCGCCACACCAAAGAACTCATGAAGTGTTTAGCTGATCCATGGTTGGTTCGGTAGATGGCACCTATATAGATGTACATATAAGATATACATGCTTCATTCCAGTCATGAAACAGAGCATAAAAGCAGAGTAATGATATTTGACATGTCTGCCAAAAGAAATAGAAACATCTTGACCTAAACCTTACACACAGAACCTTTAATAACAGAGGAACCATGCTTATGAAACTGGATTTATAAAATGTCACAAATTGTTGTGTTGCTGTTGTGTAAATGATTGACACCCCACATCAGATATGTTTCAACATTGCGTGCAAATGTCTCCTTACTTAGGTTAATACTGCATAGATGGGGTGGTGTTACGCTTGTGCTGCATTATTCTTTTATTTTGATCAATAAAACTTTATGAATTGACTTCACTTTGCCTGCACTTTTTCATCATCAGCCCAACTTGATAATATCATGGAAATATAAATAAGTGGTTGTTTTGGTCACTTATGAAAACCTGTAACCACAGCATGTGCTGCACATGTGCACTGCATCCAGCACTGTGTGTGTTCGATCGAACGGAGGCAACTGTTGAGACAAAACTAGACAGAAAGATATAAAGAGAGGAAGTAAAAAAAATAAGAATAAATAAAAAAAAGAAAAGGAGGAGGAAAGCATGAAAGTGTGTCTCTGGCTCCTCCTGATAGAACCAGCCAGGCTATTCATTACTCCCCGAACGCCAGCCGGTGTCAGTTATATTACTGCGAAGCCGTCCCTGACTGACGGCCACGAGTAAGGGGAGAAAAATGGCAGCCAAATACGGCTGAGAGCCCCGGGAGAAAACAAGGGAGGGGCTGTGATGGATGGGTGTG
The DNA here is from genome assembly GCA_016785325.1 of Chascanopsetta lugubris. NCBI lineage: Eukaryota > Metazoa > Chordata > Actinopteri > Pleuronectiformes > Bothidae > Chascanopsetta > Chascanopsetta lugubris. Next base: position 84,530 of record JAFBJT010108483.1, read on the forward strand.
TTTGACCCAGGCTGGGTGGAAGGCAGGGACGGGTGTCTTGCGGATGAGACAGCGAGGCGGCCCCGGCTCCTGTCCCTCTGCCCAGAGCAGCGCAGCCTTGTCAGGCTGAGAGACTTCGGGTTAAACTGCCTCTGTCAGTGCTTCTATCACTTGCGTCAAAGCGCAGCCTCTCTCCATATTCAGCAGACCGAACTGGACCTCTCGTGATGGGAATGCAGAGCCACGGCGAGGCCGTCCTCACAGTTTGTGACAGGCCTGATGTCAGCACGAGGGCACGCTCTCTCCACCCCCCCCCCCCCCCCCCCCCCCCCCCCCCCCCCCCCCCCCCCCCCCCCCCCCCCCCCCCCAGAACAACAACACGGTCACATCAGACAGCTTCAGTATGTTTCTATTCCCCACCGTGACCGTGTCTACATGAAATAACAGATCATTTAGTGTTGAATTCTCAACTACAGGATCTGCCGTCTTTATTGACATTTATTTTTTGTTTTCCTTTGCTGCATGTTTCCGTGATTGGGCTGTTTGTTTGTTTTTTTTACATATCCTACATATTACCATGCACAATTAATGGTAATATTGTCTATTTTCTTGTGTGTGTGTGTGTGTGTGTGTGTATACATATACATATATAGTGAACACATGAATATATATATACAGTATATGAATATATATATATATATATATATATATATACATATACATAATGAACATATACATATATATAATGAATCACGGTTATATTTCCTGAATCAATAAAGGTTGCTGTATTTAACATTTATTAATTTTTCACTATTGATGCTAGTATTCAATGTAAGCATGTCTCGTGTTTTCTATGATCTGACCTTTTCCTTCTCAGTCATTATGACACATTAAAGGTGCAGGTCCCACACTATGAGAATGATCTGTTTTGTTGGAGCTAGATATACTTTATAACTGCAATAGTTGTTTAAGATTTGTTGTTGTTGACTCTGCAAACATCCATTGTCCAGTGACAATAAAAAATGCATCTTAATCTTAAATTTCATTTTGCAGATTTTTTTATGAGTATTTCTTATTGAAATGGGAAAAAAATGAGTTGGGAAAAGAATAAGATTAGATCAAAACATAAAAGCGCTAAATTAACATGGAAACAATCAACCAAAGAATATCACAGAAATAGCGCCAGAATTGAAGTATTCGTCGTGTGAAGTGTTTCCTATTTTCAACGTGTGACGTATATAGTGCTGACGTCACAGTATTGACGATTGCGGAAGCGGGTGGCTGCTATAGCTTGTTAACGCCGAATCAAAACACATGGGATTATTCGCATATATCCTTAAATAACATGAAATAAGAATAAACGTTGCTTTGGTCGTGTTTGCTGAAGTTGCCTGGGGACTGCCTGAAGTTGTCGGACGACTGAGAAGAAGCCGAACAGCCTGAAATGGAGGTAAATGTCCACTGTCGAGAGGTTAGCATTAGCAAGCTAGCCCCAACTTGAACAGTTTACAGAGAAAGCATCGATGGATTATCTTGAAATATAATACACGCTTTTTACGTATAAATGAATGTCACAATGTAAGTAACATTGCCGGTCCAAAGCAAGATTAGCATACAATGTTTATCTGCAACAATTCATTTCAAACCCTCATATTTATTCGTACTAAATTTCGACATTGTTGTGTCAATCATCGATGGTAATTTCCTGTGGTAGAGTATGAGTGAAGATGCCGTCAATACACTGCTTAGACATCCTGTGTGTTTATGATATATTGATACTCTGACAATCCAACCATTTCTATTTTAGTTCAAACTGGTACTAGTGCCCTGAATATGCCGAATTGAAAGATATTTACTAATGAAACAGGAAATACATCACACTATCGTCCATCATCTGTAGGTTTTAGAAAGCAAGCAGAGCTGCATTATTTTAGAGGTTTTTCAAATGGAGCTCTGTGCTATCTGACTTTAATGAACAACGTCTGACACTAAGCTTATCAAGACACCCAAGCAACCCCCCGACGGTTCTAGTAGACTTTAAGCTTTGATTAGTTCTATTACTTGTGTTTCCTCCCCTTTATTCTAACAGGACTCGGGAGGTGCAGTGGCAGAGTCTCCGGCTCCATCTCCGGCAGGTGCAGGAGCAGCCAAGTCAAAGGTACACCAAGATCAACAGTACTCAGTGTATTTTAGACAAACAGAGGCTGTATTGTTTTCTTTGGGCAAGGCAATCTATTAATGTCTGTAATAGTAAAACCTAATTCCCAAAAGAAGAGTTTGAAAATCGCACAGACTCATTCAATAGCAAAAATAGGTTTTAAACTTTTAAGTTTAACTGAAAGTGACATTTTAATTGAAATTCTCCATTTCTTTTGGCAGAAACTAAATATTAAAATATTGCGACATTTATATTTGCATATTATCAGGTGCAGGTCTTCTCTATGGAAGCCACCATGTTGTACAACCATGTTTTAACAAATGCCCCGAATTCAGAAACTAAACACCTTTTTGAGGTTTTAATGATAAATGAATGCTCCTAATAATTCTGTCACACTTGACCATTCGCCACATATCAGTCAGAATAAGTCTCATCCACATCTCTTCTCAGCTGGACACATTGTCCAAAGATGACCTCATCAAGTTTGCTAAGAAGCAGATGACTGCCATGCAGAAGATAAAGAGCAAGTGTGCAGGTAAGCTACATCAACTCTTAAACCCTGTGTAATCTTGTGTTGTACTCTGTGGCCAGCAGTATTCAAGGATGTGACATGATGTTTGTCGTGGCTTTATCTTTGATCAGATTTGGAAAAAGAGGTTGAATCTGTGAAGCAGCAAAACAGAAACTGTTACAGCAGTGCAGATGACTCCACACTTATACAGGTTTGTTTGAAGAGATGTACTCATTACGTGTCTGCCATTAATACCCATGTATTAACTTGCTTTACCTTTTTCATTCTTACATCATTTGAATTACTCACATGTGACTGATATCGCAGGAGCTGACTGAAAGAATGGATGCATTACTGTTGGAGAAGGCAGAGATTCAACAGACTCTCACATTGTCTCGTAAAGATTTAGAGAAGACCAAGCAACAAGCAGAGGTGGGGAAAATGGCAAATATTTTCATTAACATTGTATGAAACATGCCACATATTTTGTCTATACGTACGTGTGTCTGGTTATTTTCTACAGGACAATCTAACGGAACTGCAAAAAGAGTTTGACCGTGTGAGAGAAGACCAACAAAGAAATATCAAATCCTTGGAGACCAGGATGGAGGAATCCAATTGTAAACACAAGGAGGAGGTGGCTTATTTCCAGAAACAACTGAAAGAGCGAGAGGAGAGTGACAGGGCGAGGGAGAGTGAAAGAGAGAGGGAGCACCAAACTGAACATGTCAGTGCAAAAGAGAGAGCAGAAGAAGCCCGACGTTGCTTGGAAGTAGAGCTGCAAACCCTACGGGCTGAACTGGAAGCTTCCACCAAGACAAAAAGCCAAGAAAGCACGGAGCGGCAAGAGAGCCACCAAAGAGAGTTGACAGAGGCCCAGCAGGAGGTGGAGAATCTGAAGGAGGAGCTTGCTCAGAAGACTCTGCAGCACGAGGAGGAGATGAGGGCGCTGGAGGAGGACTATGAGATTGAGAGGGACCGTCTCCTGTTGCTACATGACGAGCTAACGGAGCAGCTCGCTCTTAAAGGTACAACTGCATTTGATTTCGACACAAAGGTTACACACATTTATTCTGCTGCTTTAATCACCTGAACTTGTTTCCAATGCCTCAAAACATAGCGGGGACTCTCTTACATCTTTGTCTGCTGAGTCTGGATTGTTGTATGACACTGTTGTCTTTTGTTTTTTACGTCATGTCCCACATTGAGTCACGTTTATTTGAATTAAATGTATGTGATCATTGCCCTCCAGACAGCTATCTGCAGGATGTGCAAGAGGAGGATGAGGACCCTGCCCGTGCGTCTGGTATCGCCAAAATGCTTGCGCTGTCTGGCATAAGTCAGGGTGAGTCCAGCCTCGGTGATGGAGAGGAGACGGAGATCAGCAGGCTGAGATCAGCTCTGGACGACCTTCAAGCACAGAACACCATGTTGCAGGATGAGCTCACGTTGCTCAGCAATGTAAAGAGTGAGCAGGAAGCAGAGCTGGAGAGGATCAAGGAGGAGTTCCAGATGGAGAGAGAGGAGCTGGAGTTCAAAATCAATGAGCTGCAGATGACCAGAGAAAGCAGCTTCACTGACACTGTGGTGCCTCTGGATCCCGACCAACAGCAGATCCAAGGAGGACACGTTGAATCAGCAGTGACTCCAGAGCTGAGGGAGCAGTGTGAGGCCTTGACCAAGGACAGAGACTCTGCCTTGGCTGAGTGTCAGCACATGAGGGACATACTTCAAGGTGTAGAGACGGAGCTTGTGGAGAAGACCAAAGATTTTGTCAGTCAGTACAATGCCATGAAGGAGCAGGGAGCAAAAACTCTACAAGAACTTCAAGACAAGGTTGAAGAACTAAGCCAAGAGAGAGATGCGCTGCTGGCGAGGGTGAAAGAGGTTACAGAGGAGAACAGGGATCTGGTGGAGAGCATTGGTCAGCAAAAGCTGAAGCTTGACAGTGAAGACCACAAACTCAGGGCGTCTTTGGAGGAACAAACAAGTTTAGCCTGTGAACTGAAGAAGTCTGTGGAGGAGCTAACCAAGCAGAATGAAGAGACCCTGTCCCAAATACAGATGAAGGAAAATATGAGCCAAGACCTGAAAGAGATGGTTGACAGACTGACTGAAGAGCGAGACAAAGCACAGTCCCTGCTTCAGATGCAAGAGAACAACGTGGAAAAGCTGAATAGTGAGAGGGTGGAAGAATTCCAGAGGCTGCTGGAGGAGAAAGACACCGAGGTAACCAGCTTGAAAAAAGAGATTGAGGGCAAAGTGCAGCATCTGACCTTGGAAAAAGAAAAGGCAGAGGAGAACCTGAGAGTGGAGATGAATACTCAACAGCAGAATGTTTCTGCTTTAGAGCTCACGGTCAAAGAGCTCACAGCAGAAAACACTGACCTCCACCAGAAACTCGAAGAGGCATCTTCAGGGGTTGCCCAAGCCCAGGGAGAGAGGGAGTCTCAGGGCTCCAAGCTGGCTGCACTGGAGGCTCAGCTGGAGCAGGAGATGTGTGAGAAGCAGCAACTGGAGCAGAAGTTGAACATGGTGACGGAAGAAGCGGAGCTGGCCCGTACCTCCGCGGGAATTCTGGAAGAAAATCTGAACAAAGCGCTGAAGAATTCCACAGAGGAGGTCGAGGAGCTTAGAGTGCGTGTTGAGGAGCTGGAAAAGGAGAGGAATCTCCTGAAGCTGACTCTCGAACAAGCTCAAGGAAAGCAGAGCATGGGTGACGTTCATAGGGAGCTCCAGGCCCACATCACAGAGCTGGAGCAGGAGAGGGACATGCTCCGAAACAATGTGGAGGAGTTGGTGAAGGATGCGGAAGGGCTGCAGAAAGACCTGCTGGATATGAAGTCAGTGAGTGACAAGATCTGCAAGGAGAACGAAAAACTGCAAGCAGAAGTTTCTATATTGACTGAAGAGAAAGTAGAGATGCAGTCTGCAGAAATGGAGAATATGGAGAAAGAGAGAAGAGAGTACCGAGATCAACTGACGGAGAAGGACTCTCTCATTTCGAAGTTGAGGAGTGAGATAGCTGCACTCCAGGTAAGTGATGTGCTGTATTGTCAACACCACATTCAACCAACCTTTAAATGAGAAAGACCAGGCTGCATTGCCATTTTCCTTTCTTAACCCGCTGAGGATTGTCTAAATTGAATTGTTTTTGAAATTGCTTTTAGCTGCATTCATTCATTTTGACAGTGGATGACAGATAAGGCATTTCTTCAGACCAGATCCTCCCTATTTTTTTTACAGTAACATGAATGTACTAAACAATTAACTGAAGGCAATGTGTTGTTTAAATATGAACAAATACATAAAACATTTGATCCTCAAAGATCCAGTGTGCAGGATTTGTATTGAAATATTTCGATTTCGCAAAAAATGAAAATTGAATTATACTGAAGTTTTAAGATGTACTTATTCTGGTTTTCATTACTTTAGAACAAGCTCTTTATTTCTGCATCAGGGCTGGCTCTCCATGGAGGCATGTTACACCATAATGTGACGTGTCATGACAACATGTTACATTTCCTATAATTATGTTTTATTATATTAATAGGTTCTACATACTTGGGAAGGAAGAATATTATTCACTTGCTAGATGCAACCTCATGATTACTTCAAATCCTACACACCTTTAAAACTAAAATAATCTCAAATGTAGAGGTACTTTTTTACCTTGTGGGAAGGAAAATGTTTAATATGATGTAAAAACAAAAAACAGCAGAGATTTTTGTGGAATGTTAGGGTTCTTTTTCTTTTATTTATGCATTTGCCTGCTGTTTTTTTCCTCCGTCTCACTCTCAGGACTCTTCCACCCAGTCTGTATCTGCTGAGGAGCCTGTAGACAATGAGATCACACAGAAATTGGGTATGGAGGAGACACTTGAGTTACACACTTTTGACAAAAAACTACAAAAAGTGCATTATTTGACCAAACATATGGTTCTTTTCATTTACCTGCAGATTTCAACAGGTTGAACGTATTTGATTTTTCAATCCCATTTTATAATTCAAACTTCTACTCCCCTCAGCGCTCCTTGAGAAAGAACACAAGGAAAAAGATGAGAAGTTAAACAAATTCAAGGCTGTTGCTGTCAAAGCGAAGAAGGAGCTGGATATCAGCAAGAGAGAGGTAGAATAAAGATTCCCATTTTTCAACAGTGAAATATTGGTCATGTTTTATTTGACTTTCGGGTCAGATTTGTGGTTATAAACTGCTATGTAAGTGATTGTGTATTCTTTTTCGCAGATTGCAAATCTTACCGAGGAAGTAGAAACACTGAAAACAGAGAGGGAGAAAGTCAGCAGCTCCATGAAAGATATCATCCTTGGTGCTGAAGGTTACAAGGTAGGAACAAAGGAAGAATGTAATGCTTTGGATCCGTTAAAAAGTTCAAACTGTTGTTGGTTATTATTCAACATTTGCTTAATTAAATGCACGCCTGATATCTTCCTAATTGGCAAGAGCGTGTTCTCTTCAATAGAGACTCAGTGTGCCTCGTCACTCCCAGTGGTTTTCCTAAGGAGCCCCCAGGCTGCACTGTGCTTTATGACTCAGTCTCCATTAGGGAAGAAAGCACTCTGTTGAGTCTAATGAGAGTTTTTAAACCTCCCCAAATGTAAATGCAGCCAATATTCATGGTGTTTACCTTCACTGACCTGTCACATCGGCGTCTTCGTAATGAGTGAATGTATGTGTGTGCGCGTCTGTGTTTGTGTGTAGAATTTGCAGATAGATTACGACAGGCAAACAGAGCAACTGGATAAGGAGCGAGAGAAGGTGGAGGCAGCAGAGAGACAAATTGCAGATCTGACCAAACGACTCAGCAGTGCTGTCTCACAGGTAACACTCGCTCAATCACACACACACACACACTCGCACACTCACTCACACACAGACACACACGCACCATTACCAGTCACAAACATAGAAAGTGCTCTTGCCCACCAGTAAATCCAAGCAGTGCCACTTTGTCCAGCAATACATCTCTCCTATACTCCAGGCATAACTCTGTTACAGCTGATTTACAGTGAGTCATTTGAGCCAGCGACGCTTTACCCAGCTCCGCTTGACAGCGCGGCACCCACAAATAGCTCATCTGTGTGAGCTGTGGAGGAATAGTGTTTATATATCCAGCAGCTCATAACCGTGTCTTTCCAGTGAGAGAACAACAGACAGGTAAATGGAGCGGGGTATAGCTTCCATCTGCTGCGTGCGAGTGTAACCCCATTTTCCCCACACACAGGTTTATTCTTGTGTGTGTTCATAGGTCCCCAGGGGAAGGTGAGTAAACTAGAAGGTAGTCAGGGATCCCACAGTACGTCTGGACATCTCTGTTTACCAATCATAGTTTCAGTGCCGGGCTGACAGATGATGGTGGGCTGCGGCTGCTTGTTCAGTGTTCCTCGCGCAGAAAGCCCGTGGAGGCTTCTGCTGTCAGATCTGCATGAACGATTTTCAATATGTGCATTTTCAAATGGAAACCTCGCATCTTTAAGAGGTAACATTTTTCGATGTGACATCCTCCCTTTGGTTTTCAGTGGGATTGCTGTGGGCGGTTGTGTGCTGTTTATTATCATTAAATATAAAGCCCGACTTTCTCTTACCATTAGATTAAATTGTGAGTCACTGTAATCACTTAGCCTGCCTCTCACCCATGCCAGCGGTGGTTCACTTCAGCCACAGTTGTATGAGTATAACACCATGATGTATATTTGCTGCACTTCTTGGTCCACTTTCAAAATGAAAGCCTTAAATCCTGAAAGCCCTGTTGACTGAATCTATTCCTTGGTTCAACAAAGCTCTTTTTTTTGTCTAAGGAGCGGAAGTTGTACAGCTTCATTCCATAGTGGTCCTTTTTTAAATATGTCAATTTCACATTGTGAACCAAAAAACTACTCAATAGAAAAAAAGGTTCCAAGAGGGATTTCAGGTAAGGGAGAATGTGGGATAGTCCCTTGTTGTGATCTTCAAATGTAAAAGACAGTCGGAATCAAAGATGTTACAAATGGATTTAGTTCTCAAGACTGGCCCACTTCACATCCTTCAAGTGGCACTCTCCTGTTAAATGATCCTTTTCAGGATGTCAGTAACCCTGAGTGTTGATGCATTTATAGTACGAGACCCTAAGCAGTGTGAAAGAAGACCTGTTGGCTGGTATGGAGACCGTTCGGAGCACAGTGAGGCAGCTTGAGGCCTACAACCAGGAGTTGCAGAGACAGGTGGCCGGTCTGGACAAAGACCTGGTTGCTGAGAGAGCGATGAAAGAACAAAAGGTCAAGGTACAGCAAAAGACACGTGGACTCATATTTACTGCTGAGCACTGGTCGGTCTGCTCCATATTTGCAATCGCTCGCACTTGATTGAGTCGTCATGTGATCCTTCTTTTATTTCACCATAAGAAATACATACAAACTACCCCCACACCCCCTGTATTTGTGTTTGCTTGGCACTACAGGACTTGTCATCCGCTGTCAAGGAGGTGGAAGATCTGACAGCCCAGCTCCAGAAGCAGCAGCAGCAGTCTCAACACACCGCTCAGGAGCTGGAGCAGCTCCGCAAGGTACACGCACACTCGTGCACATACACAAACTCAATAACACACAAATTGCTTCTCAGATACTAGTGTGTCTCAGTGGGCTTGTCCACTCAAGTGACTGGACTGGTGATGGGTGGCCTGCAGCGCCTCTCAAAGAGAAGGAGAACTATTCTGGCCAGCAGCACAGGGACTGCTGTTCCCTTTCCATTAGCGCAGACCCACATCGTACGACAGTCCACAGAGGCTGCCCGCAGGTCTGACTTCATGCACACATGACATGTCGACGTTTTACTGTAGAGCTGAATAGACATGTTTTGATGTTGATGCCAACAATGACTTCAGAGAAATAAAAGAAAGAACAGATGATGGTATATGAGAGACTCTTAAGTCCCTTGATACTTTTATTTATGAGTAGTAGACAGAGTTTTTGGCCAATTGCACGGGTCAGCTGATGATCATAAACCTTAATGAAATATTCTTACTTAAACACTGACTTAAACACAAATGAAACAAAGTGAAAACAATGGGTATTGTATATACTTGCTGATCAGCCCATCGAAGAAAAGAAAGGGCTTAAGGGCTGTGTTTTCAGTTCTGAGTGGTTATGTTTAAGCTGTGACACCTTTGATGTGATTGTGTTCCACCTCTTGTTACCTTTATCACTGGTGCACCACAGTGCTGATGTGTTTTCGTGTGTTGGGATGTGTTTGGAAGTTTGTCAAAAGAATGATTGACTTCTACAAAGTGTGTTGATGTGGGTACATTTGTTTTAGGTTTTGTCTAAATAGTGTTGAATTCAATCAATCATTCCAATCACTGCACAGTATGGTTCAGTGATTGGGATTTAGAGTTTAAGAAGTGTAAAAATATATAAAACGTGATCGAAGTCGGTTAAATTAAGGCGATCTAGTCCTTTATTAAAGATCTGTCATTTTTATGAAAACATTGAGATAGGGAGATTTGATCTGATGTTGTGTGTTGACCATGTCTCCAGGAAGCCCAACAGAACTCCCTGATGGACATGGAGATGGCCGACTATGAGCGTCTGGTAAAGGAACTCAACACCAAAATATCTGAGAAAGATGAGAGTGCCGAGGAGTTCAAGAGACAGATAAACACACTCTCCCAGAGGGAGGACACACTCAAGCAGGAAATTGGTACGCGCACATTTACACTCAGATCAATTTAAGCTTACTTGTTCTCACGTTGTGCCATTTAATTGTGTTGGAATCACATGATGATTCAATGATGGCAGGTTTGATCACAGGGTTGTGTCACTGCATGATTCTGCTTAAATGTTGTCATCAATCCGAAATAAAAAACAAACTCATGCAGTCCTGCTCACATTTTCATCACTGACAAATAAATGTACAATATACAATATAAGGTGCATTAGTCTACATTCATTGACAGTAAACATTTATTTTTCCCGTAGAGCTCTAATGATTTACTATCTGCCATGTAACTACAGAGGGAAACGCTGTTATAATGAAGGCAAAATGAAGAAAAAAACTGTGTGCGTGTGCGTGTGTGTGCGTGTTTTCATGTGCCTGTGCATCTGCAACCGTCTCCAGAGTCTTTGAAGTCTCAGGTGGACCAGGGGGAGGAGAAGACCTCCAAGATAAAACAGCTGCTCGTGAAGACCAAGAAGGACTTGGCTGATGCCAAAAAACAGGTCTGTGCATGTGTGTGTTTGTGCCACTGGATTTCCTGATGCTGTGTGTGTAACATCACTGTGTGATGAATGTAAATGATGCCGTGCTCCCATATGGGGGTGAGATTGCGTTGCAGGGCTTGAGGATGCTGGAAATCATTTGTGGGTGTGTCTATGTATATAGGTGTATGCATTCATTTTTCATCATGCATGACTCACTTTGCTTCTCTGTGTGTCTGGCCATGGGTGGGTGCAGGAGTGCACCCTCATGATGCAGCAGGCCTCTCTGAAAGGAGAACTAGAGGCGAACCATCAGCAGCTGGACGGCTCTAAGGTAACACTGACCGCTATACTCCAGCATGAACTCCTGTCTGCGGCCAACATTTTAATACAGGTGCGTGTGTGTGCATGTGTTTTTGTGCATGTGTGTATTTATCCAATTAGATCGACGTGTGCGAGCTGACGGCCGAGCGCCATCGTCTGCAGGAGCAGCTGAGGTCGACACAGGAGCAGCACCAAAGAACCTGCAGCTCCCTGCAGCAGAGCATCAACAGCTTGCAGCAGGAAAGAGACAATGCTAAGGTTCACAAACATCACATGATCTGTATTTAACAATGTTACGGTTTAAATCACCTTCTCTTTAATTTACAATATCAGTACGTAGTTATAAGTGTGTATTTCCTGTATATTTTTGTTCAAGGCTGAACTTTTGGCAACGACAGGCGACTTTGAAAGCTACAAGGTGCGAGTTCACAATGTGCTCAAACAACAAAAGAGCAAAACCACTGCTCAGAGTGATGGAGACTCTGGTAAACTGGAGAGGTAAGAACACCACCTGTACACTGAATGTGTTTATTACATGTGTTTTTATTCAGCTTTTACTTATTGTATTTGTATTTTGAATTCTTTCATGCCTCTAAGAAGGTTTCATCATGAAAAATCCTTTTATTTCATAGTCATTTATTCATTTTAATACTTTACTTTTTCATCTTCCATCACCCTGCTCCCATTTTATTTGAAAATATGTTTGTTTTAGGACTTTCATATATATATATTTTTTTTTTATTTTATCTTTATTTTTCATCCCATTATCTTTTGTTTTCTGTCTTTGTGCCTTTGGTGGTCATTGGCTGTAAAAAATATAGTCTCTAGTTTGTTGGTGCACACAGTGCTGCTGACATTTCATACACAAGGGTGCTGTGGAGTGAGGGCCAACAATGCAAACAGTTTAGTCTCTAATGTTGGAATAATGCAGGACATATCAAATTAGACATTATTTTTAATGTCATTGTATGAAAGATTGAAATAGATGTCTGGACTAAATTCTATGTTTTTGTGAGAGAGTGATGCCAATGGAATGTATGTGATGTGTGTCCTGCAGGGACGAGTTGTCCTCTCAGGTGGAGCAGCTCAAGTCCAGACTGACAGAGAGTCAGCACAGTCTCCAGAGCAGCACAGGAGAGCTGCAGCAACTTCAGACTGAACATGATACTCTTCTGGAGAGACACAATAAGATCCTCCAGGAAACTGTGAGTAAGGAGGCAGAGCTCAGAGAGAGGTGAGTGAATAAGGTCTGCTGTTTTTATGATACATCATTTAAGATGATCATTTAGCAATAATGACAAATGCCTACAACTCTCCTGCTTGCCTATTGTCCACGAATGTAACTATCTTAGTTTGATTTCCTGCCTCACCCCCTTCCCTTCCCACCTTCAGGCTGCTGACAGTGCAGTCAGAGAACATGGGCCTGCGTTCGGACCTGTCCCAGGCGCAGAGCGACCTGTTGTCTCAGGTGGAGGCTCAAAGACAAACGTACAGGGAGCAGCTGAGGAAGCTGCAGGACGACCACCGAGCCACCGTGGAGACGCTGCAGAGCCAGCTGACCCGGGTAGAGGAGCAGCTCTTCACACTGCAGAGCCAAAACAGTAAGCATCCAGGCCCATTATAAACGTGATCCATTCAAATGTATTGATCAGTGGGGGGGTACCTAAGGCAGCAGTAGACATGAATCTGTTTTACAAAACATAGGAGCTAGAATGCGACTGCAGCTCAAACATAGAGTGAAAAGAATGAATGAGAGCTATCGAACATGGGAAAGGAAGTGGACATGGGTCCATTTTATTAGTGGAGCTGTGCTGAAGGCACATTCGTCACCTCCCACACAGCTGCCCTCTGGAGTCACACGGCAAATACTTGTAGTAATGACTAGGAAAGGTGTGTGTGTGTGCGTGTGTGTGTGTGTGTTTTCCGTCACTGTCCAGGTGTTGCTGGGGTTCCTTAGCTCCGTTCCCGCCTCGCAGTGTGGCAAACTGTTCACTGTGGCATCTGGAGAGACTCATCATTAGTGGCTCACAGATGCATGCCAGCATTATACATACAGACACTATTAGCCTTTAATGAAAGTCCTATTTTTAGTCATTTTACCATCATATTGGGATTTAATGGCCATTAAAATATGGGGTTAAAAATCACATTGGTGTGATTTACTGGTCCTGTTGAACAGGTGGGGCGTAAAACCATTAGCTGATTTTTACAGTCATTATAACATTTTTTATGAATAATGAAGTTGCAACAACAGTGAGTTGAATATTGAATTTTGGGTCATACATTTTAATTTGTTTGTACTAGAACAGGGTTGATGGTCTTAATGGAGTGTCTTTGTACTGTCTACCATACCTGCTGTTGTCACCGGTTTCCTGAAACGGTCAGTAGAGCTCCTGTCCTAAAGAGGCAGCCATGTTGCAACACTATGTATTTACAATTTTCCAGAACGGATGAAACTTAACATCAGTGAGTTTTGATACTCGATTTGTTTATCGGATAAACAACTCACCCACCCATAGCGATACATTTCCTTGAACAATAAAAACAAATCAAAACAAAAAACAATTACGTAAGCATGCACCGGAACTTCATTGTCTTGGTCATCTTACTCAGCTGGAGGCAGAAGCAGAGTGGAGGTGTGTCGTCGAGGCAGGGTCTGGTTTGTAAAATCACTTCTCTTGGTTCAGTCTCAGCTTCGTTAATCACCATCTTCTCGTCTGTCCACCCACTCTCTTTCTGTGGCGCTCCAACCCCTCCCTCTCTCCCTGCGTTTCCCACTTGTCATCGGCTATGCCAACTCAACAGGAGTGTTTGGTGCCCCCTCATGTCAAAAACAAGTAGGGCACCAAATCTAATCAGTACAAATGTAAATAAAGGGTTGTGCTGTATCAGTGAGATAACATTCATAATTAGTCTATACTGTACATTTTCTTGACAATTCTGACTTTTTCTCCTTAAATGATCTGTGTTGTTTCCTATATAGTAGCCCCGGTGTATGAGATAACTGGATGAATGTATTAGTATTTTTTCATTCTTTTTAATTATTTTTCATGCATGAATCCGTTTAGTAACTTCTATAAACCTTCCACCTTCTCTCAGGTACAACGTTGGTCCAGTCCAGCCGTAAACCTCTTGCCTCAGACCCTCAACGCAGAAACATGGATCACAGCCAGGCAGCACAGGGACTGATGATTCTCAGCGACCTCCAGTCTATGGCCAGGGAGGAGGGCGAGGGCATGGAGATGACCGAAAGTGAAAGCCCCTCTCCTGTACTTAGTCCCCTCCCCTCGCTTGAGCAGCTCCTCATGTCTCCGGATCCCAAACAAGGTATATATTAAAATGTATTCAGTTTAGCAACACATTTAGAAATGTGACTGTCTCATTCCATACTGAGAAAAGATCACAGTGCTAATGTGTGATAAGAAATCATTCTTAGTATAAACTTCAAAATATTAATTTGGAAACCAGTGAAGTGATATACAGCGTACAAATCTATATGCAAATAAGGTGTTATTATTTCATTACAACATGTACATAATCTATATACAAGATATACAGTGTTCTGGATTTACACTGACAGTGAAGGTGACTGTATAACAGCTGTGAATGATGCAGGAGTGTATTAACTGCTCATCAGTGTGATGAGCAGTGTGTTTACGTACGTATCCTCTCAATAAAAATGACAACATTCAAATTTGTAGTAAAACAAATGGCTTCTATGCCTCTGAATTGCTGTTTGCCTCACTCTTACCCATCTGTGTTTGTTTTCATCCACAGAGCCGTTTGTGTGGACGATAGAGCCGACCAAAGAAGAGCTCAATCAAAAGCTGACCACGACTACACGCAGCATGGAGCACATGAACAGCCTGCTGCATGAAACCGAGGCCACTAATGCCGTTCTCATGGAGCAGATCACAGTATGTACACATTGTATACTCGCACACACACATATGCATGCAGAAAGCATTAGAGGCCCTGAGTTTCTGTGGAACCTCTCCTGCTGCACCCTCAGTAACATTTCTGCAGAAACCCCACTGTGTATGAAGGCAGCAGGAGCTCCTCTGCAGGATCTGATAGACTAGTTCCAGCCATGTTTTAAAGGCAATAACACTCCAAACATACATCACATCAGATTGGAAAAATGTCTTGAATGGGAGAAATTAAGTTTCAATTGGATTTTTCAGAAGATGCAGTTTAAGACATTCATATAGAAAGACAATAGGATCTGTGTTAGTGACACATCACAGAGTTAGGGTGCTGGGTCAACAATTGTAAACAAACGCTGTAGTTATTATTTCTGTTTGAATTTATAGGTCCAGTTGCCTTTTGCACTTCTGATTTACTTTTGCAAACCTCTGTCTAAATACGCAACAGTAGTAGATTCTCTGGATTTGTGGCTTTTGTTACAAAGTCCGAGATGTCACATCTGCAAAATACAGAGTTTGGACTTAATTCTAAATCTCTTCCAAGAGGCTCTGAGCGTTTGCCTCCCTAAATATGTTATGTCATGCAGGGCATGAATGAGCCCAAGCCCAGTAAATTGTCTTTGATTTAGAGATTTTATTTCCATGAAGAGGAACAATCGAACACAAACTGTTACATAATTCCTCGAGGGCTTGTTTGTGTGTGTGTGTTCCCCACACCGCCTTAAACCAGCCTGTATGCCCCAACAGTGATGTCGAACAGCTTGGCATTGGTCAGGGTCCCCTCTTTGTCCAGGAGATAGTAGAATCGATGTCCTTTGATCCTGAGGGGGATGAACGAGGGGGTCTCCAGTCTGTGAGCATGACAGGCCACCTCAGACAGGGGCACTGTGATCCTCTTACCCTGCCCTGGTCCCAGAGGGGACTGCAAACACACTGTCACCATCTTCCCCCCTTTATGTAAGACCACCTTGCTCACAGAGCGGCGACAGTACAAAGTCCCCAGACCCACAATCCCCACTCCTATGACCAGGCAGCCCAGGGTGAAGCCGTACCTCCAGGCGTTCGAGCCCAGGTTCATCTGAAAGCTCCATATTCCAGCCAGCCCCGTTGTGGTGGTGGCCGGCTCAGTTTCCTCCTTCCCTTTAGCGCCACTGGTGCTTCTGAGCTCGGTATATGCGAAGTTAGCCATGTACGTCCAGAAGATGCACTGCCCCCCGCAGAAGACGGAGAGGAGCCGGAAGAAGTGGGTCCGGTCGTGCTCGAACAGGGTCACGTCTATGGGGGGCTGGCCGTGGGTGGAGAGGCTGCGACGGGCTACTAGCTGCCTTTTCGCGGTGTGGCGGCTCTGCTGCACGAGTGTCCTGCCGAACAGTCCCCGAACACATGCAACCCGGGTGGAGAGGCCGCTGGTCGCTGAAGACGCAGCCGACGTGGAGGCGCTACTGAAGAGTCGGAAGTGTCGGGAGGAAAAGAGCCACACTCCGCACAGACGCGCTGAGCCCATATTGATCGATAATTTTCGGTTTCACTTTTACACTTATACTTTAGGCACACAGCTACAAGCAACGTTCCCTGTCCTTTGTTGTCATAGTCAGTTATTCAATACCTCTCCACCTACTCTCCGCCACTGCTCTGTCCTACAGGGCGCCGCCATGTTTGTTATGCGTGACGTAGACAGTACGGAAAGTAGGGGGAGCTAAGCTACCTTTTCCGTATCAACGTAATAACTTGTTTTTTTTTTTACAAGTGTTTTTATGTAGTTACACACAATTCAACCAAAATAATGTATTTGAAATACATGTATATATTCTCAAAACTCTGTGGAACATTTGAAAATAAAGTCTCAGGGTGCTTTACTCGTAAAAAAAAAAAAATACACATTTGATGGCAGAAGTTCTGAATATGATAAAAGCAATAAAGAAGACATCTTGCTGTTCTACAAATAACGAAATTAAATTTAGAGAAAGTAAAATTTAAAACCCATTCAAGAGAGATTCCATTATAACAGCTGAACTGTACATAAGGAGATTGTTTCAAAGAGTAGACTCCTTAACAAAACATATGATTGATTTTAAAAACAGAAGGAACATTTCTGTTCCTGGTTTATTTTTTTCCACAAATTAAGCAATTTCACATGTTGCAGCTTTTCTATGCAAATGACTTACAAAACATGTACTCAGCTACTTAAGTAATCAAAGCATTTAATGGTGAGTGTAGATGATTATTTGAGCCAGTACCAGAGCCCTTCCACTGTGAATGTCATTCATCTCCTTTAGATTCCATTCAATATAACTGATCTTTGATGAACTAAGTTATACCAATGTTTCTGCTGCCAAGTCACGTACAAATGTCTCCCGTGAAACTTGGCTATTGACAAAAAAATATATCTTGTCAACTCCAGCAAAAACATCCAGCAATGTTAAGACCATATTTTTTGCTATGTTCCACCTGCCAGTTGTTGAAGAGTGAAGTGCGCCGCTTGGAGCGGAACCAAGAGAGGGAGAAGAGTGTGGCCAACCTGGAGTATCTGAAGAATGTCCTGCTGCAGTTCATCTTCCTGCGATCTGGCAGCGAGAGACAGGCTCTGCTGCCTGTTATTCACACCATGCTGCAGCTCAGTCCTGAGGAGAAAAGCAAACTGGCAGCCATCGCACAAGGTACAGTATGTGCCATGTGACCGGTTGCCTTGAAATGCACTGCTCTGTGTGCTAGAGAGGCTGCACTAATATAACTACAAAATACCCGTCCTATTTCACGCACAAATAATATCAGTACCTGCATCCTTTGAAGATCACAAATGACATACATTCTATTTGTACCTGTGTGGTTTGTTTTTGATACATTATACACAACATCCTCTCCTGTGAAACCTGCTAACTACTATAATGCATCACCGTCAACGTCCTGTGTACACCTCATAATGACATCTTCACAAAACATCATCATCAGTTCTCATTGTCATCAGATCACACATGGACATGATTCAAATGTTCAGTTAACCGGTAAAGACACACACATTTTCCACTTGTTAACTCATGAAAAATATTGTTGATCACATCTTTGCGTGTAGCTTTAATAATTCCTATTACTGCTTCTCTTTTGAGCAGGTGAAGAGGAGGGGTCCGGGTCTCGGGGCTCAGGCTGGAGCTCCTACCTCCACAGCTGGTCTGGGATCAGATAGATGGCATCGACATTGGGGACACTAAGAGCACACGGCACACACACATTACTGGACCTTTTTTCTGTGAAAACCTCTACTGTGCATCTGTAACGGTGACAAATGAGGGAGTATGCTAACAGGGGCATTCAATTAACATTAGGGGACACAAGGTTGACCGGACCAAAGAATGTGCCTGGGAGATGAAACCAAAACATTTTACATGAAGATTGAATCAGCAGTGCAATAGGTACATTAGTGTCTCTTCAATGAATGTGAACAGGGGCATGGCTCTGTCTTCTTTATTCTAATTATTGACATGTATTTATAACATGTACAGGGCATAGACCTCCTAAACGTAGGACTGGCAATGGATCATATCTATCACAATGAGGATATTGTGAATTGGTTTGTGATATGAGAGCGACATTGTATAAAGTGTATGGCTGTGCACTACTCATGGGAGAGGAATTAATCAAGGGTGAAACTGGATGATTCATGGCGTAACATGACTTTGATAATTCAGTTATTTAGTAGAAAAGAATTCAACTTTTATTTTGTAGAAGGGTTTAACTATGTAACTTGTTGCTTTTCGGGGACAAAAACCTCTGTTTTGGAGTTCTTGAGGATTAAGGTCATACAGCCACTTTGAAATATTATTTGTATACCTTTGTCAGAAAGGGACAAACACAGTTGAAGTTTTCAGTCATGCACCGTAGCTGAGATAATCATCCAACATTCTCCAGAGGGGCAGTATCTCTGACAGGAGATCCTTGAGAGGATTCAGGATGAGCGAGTACGTGTATTGATAGTGTCTCTCTCACGTGGTGAATGCAAAGATAAACGAAGCAAATCATACATATCTCCAGATGAAATGTCTGAGCAACACATAAGACGCCAACAAAGACTTAAGTTTGTGATGATATGAGCCGCTGCTGCTTCACCACCCATTCACCTGAAGGAGACAGTCCTGGTTCAAATGCATGGAGGTCCTCAAGCTCTTTGTCTGAACATCACTCATGAAATCTGTCTCTGATTCAACCTCATGAGCTAAAACACACTCATTACCTCAGACAGAGGGAAGTGCAAATCTAACAGCGTCAGGTTCACCTGGCTGAAGTGACTGACCGAGCAACATCATGGGTGCTCTTTGATTCGCTCCTTAAAAGCCTGAAGTCTGAAGCTGTTCAAGCTTTCATTCATTAAGCTGCAAATGTAACATATACTTAATGAACGTTTGGAATGTTGTGCTGGTGGATGAGAAATCTGTTATGTTTATTTAATACCAAGCTATAATTTGTGTGGTTTCTGTTTCCATATTTGAAATTAAATTTCGGTTTTGTTGATTGTTGGGCTGTGGTTGAAAACTTGTGATCCGTCCCTGTGACATGAAGCACATTCACCCTGCAAAAGTGCCCTTGAGCCAGACTCTGGCTTGACCTCTGTCCCTCCTGAGATTTGAAACTGCTACATGATTTGACACAAATGTCCCTGTTTCCTTACAAAACATTTCCATGTCACAAACAGTCTTATTAATGAAGGTAACTGGTCTGTTCTCATTCCACTGGCAGCTTTTCTTTCTGGTGATTCCGTCAACCTGAGTGAATGTATTTTTATCAAAGGCTTTTTATATTTATCAGGGTCAATGTCCATAGAGGCTGAGAGAATCAAACCTATAAAATATCATCTGTATAAGAGGAAATAAACATTGTCTATTAACTGGATCGCTAATGGCTTGACATCCTAATGTACAGAAAAGCAGCAGCAGGTTTTCTGTTCCATTTCTGACCAAAATAAATTCACCATGAATGAACATGGAAGAGGAATGTGTTGACTGTTTTGCTTGACAGCTCTTTGAACCTGTGTCTACCACGTTGTGCAGACTCGGTGGGCTTTACAAGATTTAACCTCTATTATTGGCTTACGTGGCCTCTGTCATGGAGGTTGCGGGTTGTTTGCGCTCTGAGCCATTACACGCTGTCGCTCCTATGTCGGAAACTCTTCTAGCTACAGACGCCACCGGCGTTCAGAAGCATTGGTTTGGGAGTGAGCACACGTGTCAGCAGTCAGCATGTTTATTTATTGGCATTATAAAGTCGTTTTAAACACAACAAAGCTGATTAATGCACCATCCTGAGAGAAAAGATGAGGGATAAAGTAACCAAAGAGATACTGTCAATAGAATAAGTCAGCATATTGTATCTAGCACATTGTAGTATTCTCTTTATCTCTGATTGCTCGACGTTTAACTGCTTTTGACCTTCCCTCTCTTTGCTTCAGCTTCGCTCTGTTACTGGAGACATCCGTCGCCTCTTTATTTCTATGAATTCTCTCTCGCTGCTATCACGGGGCTGATCTCCCTCCTGAAGGAGAGGAGAGGAGGGGGAGTCAGACCTTTTCCTTTTAAGGGAATAACTGGTTTGGACTACGGTGACGTGGTCAGGGGAGGAAACGACGATTAATAAGCTGCCATATCTGTCACTGGGATGAATAGAGGTGAACATATTCTTATGTTTATATCTCCCAGAGGAGCAGAACCTCTGTCATTATAGTACTATCGTTGAAGTTAATTTCATCAACTGTTATCATCCCATTACTCTGTGGATGTTTTTCTTTTCCTCAGCTCTTGGTCTGACACATGTTTCTGTCTGGCCCCTGCCATGTTGGACCTGAGAGTAGTTTCCACAATGAAATGTGAAGACTTTCCACACAGTGTCCCCATCTGCTGTTTGATTAGAGAACAGATGACTGGGGATTAGCAACATCTCTCTCACACACACACACACACACACACACACACATATGTTTTATGTGTACACATATCTGTGTGGAGAGTGTCAGGGTCATAGTTTGTTACTGTCTGGACTGACTGATAGTTTTCCAGTGGTGGAGGCTCCCACACAGGGAAATGACAAGCTGCAGGAGATACATATTCAAAAAGTATGTTGGGCTGTTGCTTTTCAAATTAAAAGCACACATGTGCCCCCTGGGGAAGAAAGTTGAGTCATTTAGAATTAATCCAGTTAGATAGATGCGTGGTAGATACAGAACGAGCAGTTTTCTCTCCATCTACCTATCTAGTCTATTCATCCATCCACATATTCATCCAGATCCATATATTATGAAGTGTAGTGTGTGAAATGGTGAAGTGTGGACAACACCAGGGCTAAAGAAACAGAAACAGATGTTTTACACACCAGCTGATACACAACTATATTTTGAAAATAATTGTTTATGAGCAGAATAGTCCATCTGTTGTCACAGTTAAAATGTTATGGGCAAACCCGACTCTTGCAGAGGCACATAATGGAATTGCATTGGATTGAACGTATATATAATGGTAATTTCTACCACTTGTAGTAGTAATAGTAGTATATTTTGAATTTTAGAATATTCTATTCATTTATTTTTTCATGTGTTCTCTTTCAATTGGTTTGAATTGACTTCACATAACTATGTCAGTTCAGAATGCTTTTATTTTGAAAGGGAGCAGCGGACATGAAGTCTACATTTGAGGCACAGAGGCGAGGCCCTATCTTCGCCATCCTGCCCGGCTGTGTGACACCCAGCTCCCGCTAACGCTAGCGGATGTCCCCGGTGGAGCACATCTGGAGGAGCTGCAGCTGCGGACGGTAAACACGGCGGAGGAGAGATGCTCGGTATCAGCGAGATGACGAACGGGTGAGTGGGAATGTTTCACGTGTTTCACTCGGAGACGGGTTCGCAGGAAAAGTTGGGAAGTTGACATTTTGTGGCCGGAAGAAAATGGGGAAAAAAAGAAAAAACGTAGCTTGAGCTGGTTTGTTCCATTCTCTCATCATATAAACACGACGGACAGACTCTTTAAATAACTGGGGATTTATGCGACTATTATTTTAAACCATTTTCTGCCTGCTTTTGGGGAGAAAAAGTGGTATTAATTGCAGGAAGTTGCGGTAAAATAGCTTGACAATAATTCATCTGTAGCTTCAATCTCAACTTGGTCAATTTAACCCCTCTCTGGCGCCCTCTACTGCGGACCAGCGGTTACTGTCATCAGCTGATACACTGAACACAACCACTGTGCTCTCATTCAACAATGACAAGGGGAAAAAACATTGTATACGTAGAAGATATGTACAGTAGAAGTGAAGCTTAAGCTGCCATATTGGTATAGGTCATACTTCTTAAAGGAACAGTGTGTTTTGTTGTGTTTAGGGATTAATCGGCAGATAAAAAGAGTGTTGTTGCATTGATAATATTCATACTTATATATTTACAACTATACATTTATAGGTTTGAGGAATATGCAGTTGTCTGGTATATATGATTTTACCACTAGATGCCACTAAAACCTAAATGCAGTTGTAATGGTAGCTCTCTCACTTTATATACATTTGTTTCTTGCATGTCAAAACAGCATATTCTTTGATTCCAGTTACGCTTTAAAGAGATAATTTATAACAACTCTTAATATAACAACTCTTAAATTATGTATCAAATAATGGCTGTATATATAATTATGACCATTTTTAATCCACTATTTTGTTAATGTGTCCATAACATGATCCTTTGTTACTGTGATGAGTGACCATGAGATCCCCTGTGGGTGAAGATACAGATGT
>JAFBJT010108484.1:0-11624 GCA_016785325.1 Chascanopsetta lugubris
GTTTTGACTCTAGGCTAACTAGGTGGCAACAGCTCTACCAACTGAGCCACAGTGCCATTTACCATCCCAATTGCGGAAAATAATGATTTTTTTGGACAATAAAATAAATGGCATACTATAGTGTGTCATTTATTTTCACTTTTCACTTTTTTTTCTTCACTTTTTGGACATTTTTGGATGATGAAATAAACGGCATACTACAGTATGCTGTTTTTTTTCTTCATTTTTGTCCAAAAACGTCAGAAAAGTGAAGAAAACAAACAACTTAGAATAATGTGTTCTTTATTTGACCATGTGGATAACACAGATAGAACTGGCAAACTCCATACAGATGGGCTCCCAAATGGGGACTTGAACAAGGGACCTTCTAGCTATGAGGCAATAGCTCTTCCAACTGAGCCACTATGTTGTAGTTTACAGTTCAAATAGTGAACAAAATCACACACTGTAGTATGCCATTCATTCTTTTCTTTTTTCTGACGTTTTTGACTGATAAAAAAAAAAAAACACACTATAGTATGACATTTATTTTATTGTCCAAAAAGTGAAAGAAAACAATAACATATATTTTCAGATATTTTTGGACAATACAATAAATGTCATACTATAGTCATGTCGTTTATCCTCTTTACTTTAGGGAAAAATAAATGACATACTATAGTATGTCGTTTTTTTTCTCACTTTTCTGATGTTTTTGGATGTTTATTTTATTGTCCGTTAAATGGAAAAAAACACACACACTATAGAATGCCGTTTATTTTATCGTCCAAAAATCTGGCTTTTTTTCACTTTTTGGACAATTACATAAACGGCATACTGTAGTGGGTCTGTGTTTTTTTTTTTTACTTTTCAGACAATAAAATAAATGACATACTATACTATGTTGTTTTTTTTCCTTCATTTCTCAGACGTCTTTCGATGATAAAATAAATGGCATACTATATATAGTACATCCTTTTTCCTTCACTTTTCTGACATTTTTGGACGATAAAATAAACGACATGTTAGAGTGTTATTTTTTAAAACTTTTTTCCGAAACAAAACCTGACATACTATAGTATGCCATTTATTTTATTGTTTGAAAAGTGAAAAAAAGAAAAACAACAACAAAACAAAACGACATAGTATAGCATGTTGTATATTTTTCCATACAAAAAAGGGGAAAATGTCCTGTTGTCCAAAAAGTGTGGAACAAAACAACATACTATAGAATTTAATAATTTTTTCCGTATGAAAAAGGGGAAAAATGTCACAATATCATCCAAAAACTGAAAGAAAAACAACATACTATAGCATGTTGTTTATTTTACTGTCTGAATAGTGAAGAAAAAGTGACATACTAAATGTCAGGATTTTTTTTTTACTTTTTGGACATATTTGGACTATAAAATAAACGGCATACTATAGTAGTAAACGACATTCTCTACTTCTGACAATATGACGTTTTCTGCATATTTTTGACGCCATACCATATGACATTTTATTTGACCTTTTTTCATATTTAGAATACTATGGCTTTTTTTTCGGACTCCATACTAAAAATGACTTTGATATTTCTGAAAAGATCACACATCACACAATGGATGAAATGCATATGAAACGCTCACACCATTGTAATCTTCTCATTCCTGTCCAATCCAGGTTAGGATGACCCTTCATACCATTACCTCATTACCTATAACATTGTTTTCCCTCCTCTTGCAGGAATCCCAGGGCCACCAGGCTATGGTAAGATGGGCCCTCCAGGTCCTGTTGGCCAGCAGGGCGTCCCCGGCATCCCAGGACCTCCCGGTCAGTCTGGTTCAAAGGGGAAGGATGGCCGGTGTAATCCTGGTGACTGTATGAGCCATCAAGTGGAGTACAGCCCCAAGGGCCCTAACGTCAAGGGCCCCTGGTAGAGGTGATGGAGGAGAAGGGCAGAAAGGGGGGACTGAAGCAAAGAAACTGAGGACAAGACAGAGCTAGCAAAGACCGTGGATCCAACCTTACTGAATTAGATGAGATAAAACAAAACAAAAAAATTAAACTAGCATTTCATTGTAAGGGCCCCGCTGGAGCCAAGGTCTGAGACTCCACAGCAGCGTCATTTTTTACACCGTCATTCTTTTACCCCGTGAAAGCCAAATTCATTGCTTCTTTTTTCCGCACCATGCTTTCACTCCTCTTGCACATTTCTACACAACCCAGGGGAAGCGACAAGAATCACAATCTCTATTTTTTTCTCCTTGATTAATTTTTTTTCTGTTTTCTCGCCTTCTTCCGAAATCTGTAGGAAGAGAATACACACAATTATCGTGGCACTTTGCTTCCACCTCTCGTATCTTTTGTTCCTTTGTCGCTGAATCCCATTTGGATTGCATCCCGCTCGTTTCATTTCATATTTCGTCTCGGTGCCTGAGGTGTGATACATATTTGAATTTGACTCGTGGAGAGAATATCCCTGGAAAGGTTTTTGAGTTTTGTAGAAACAGAAGAAGTCGCAAACCTGCATTCAAACCCCCTTTGACTGTTTTGTATATATTTATATTTATATATTTGGTGGCTTTTGATACTTTTTTTAAAAGTCTTATGCATGGCTAGACACATAATTTCTCGAAAACATGTCCCAGGGATAATTTTCTATAAGCTTTTCAGAGGAGTAATAGACAAATTATTTATAGAAGAAAATTGCGTTTACATTAAAAAGCTGTTTGTAATTATTTTCATGCTCTGCTACATTTTGTTCATTTGAACTCTGGGGCTTTTATTCCAAAGTAGCTGCAATGGCCCAGGTCACTTCACTCTGCACTTGTTTTAGAAAAACAGCCCGTTCACCACAGGTAACACACTTATGCAAAAAACACCCAACAATCACATGTGAGGATGAAAAAGAAAAATGATCAGACGTTTTTAATGGTGCTGCTTTTTTTTTTGTATAAGAGTTGCTTTTTTTCTGTCTTTGGAGTTTTGGATGATTCTTGTACACGCAGCTAAAGAAAATATTGCTGTCAACACCATTTAAATACATCAATCATTTACTGATAAGGAGACATTGGGCCCCTGGGCACAGGTATTTAAACAGACCCCAATTCCACTCTATAGCTGCACATTCAGACCAAAGACCAAGATGTGTACTTTTTGTATTGTCTTTTT
Organism: Chascanopsetta lugubris; assembly: GCA_016785325.1. Lineage (NCBI taxonomy): Eukaryota > Metazoa > Chordata > Actinopteri > Pleuronectiformes > Bothidae > Chascanopsetta > Chascanopsetta lugubris. The sequence goes on from JAFBJT010108484.1 coordinate 3,133, forward strand.
GTATTCTTCTTTAATTGTCTTCCTTTTGTGCCTCTTCATCACTGATTGATTGACTGTGGCTCTGACCCAAGTGCCCATTGACTTCTTGTGCTCTGTGTTTCCATCAACTCCGCCTGTGCATCTTTTGCTTTACTGTCACTGCTGCAAAAAGCACAAACCTATGTGTCTCGCACACATGTATGTTGTTTTATAAAACATTTGAGAAAGAAAAATGTCATTTTGAAAGCAGAACTGCACGGGTGTTGTTATTTTTCTCTCCTCTAACAGCCTGTGGCTATCTGTTGTGTAAAGTAACAGGTCAGAATATGCACCTGAGTGTCAGCAGCATCGATCGCCCGGGGCTTCAGGTGGAATCTGTGATTGACAGTTCTTGTGCGTGTGGAGTCCATTTCTGTTGCTTCTGCATCAGAGACAGTTACACCTCTCTGATACTGCAACTCCAGAGTGGAGTCTGCTAATCAAAGAACCAACAGCCACACATTCTTCAGAGGCTCCCACCAGCTTCACTGCCACCGGTGCATTTTTGGAAATGCTCCTTTAAAGGTGCAGTGTGCAAGATTTGCCAACATCTAGAGGTGAAGTTGCATGTTGTACCTCACCCTCACCCTTCTGATCCTGCAGGAGAACCAATGGTAGACTTCAGTTGACATTAAAACTCAAATGATGTTTAGCATGTCCAATCTGGGCTTCTGTAAAAACATGGCGGCCCCCGTAGAGAGGATCCACTCTTCATGTAAAAATAGAGTACAGATGGTTGAAGCACAATAGGAAGGGGCAGTGGGATACTTTGGCCTTTCTGCTGCAATGATGTCAAGAACAGATGCAGCTTCAGAAACGTCTGATTACAGATGCAGCAACAGATGAAGTGAAAATAAAAATGTGTGAGGGAGGGATTACAAAAATAAAGAGGTGAGTCAGACCCAAAACACTGGTCTCTGTTCCCCACATGATACAGAGGAGCATTGGATTTTACAAAAGGTTCCTTTTTATTTGTTTGAGTTTTACCTGAACAGCCTCTTTACAGATGATTATATAAAGAACAATAAATAGTTTTGTTGTTGTCGAAGATAAATCAGTCGTTAACGTCTGACAGTGGCATAGGAGGCAACATGGGCTCTGGTAACGGATGCGTTTGGGAGGAGAAGTCATTATTTCTGTCGGAACTTTTTTATTACTCGCTGAATTCATTAACACAGGATTTTTGTCGGTGCATATCGAAACCCATTCCTTTTTCTCTACATAATAATCAACACACATTTACAAAGATTTACAGCACTGCATTGTGGGAGATGGGAGTGCCCGTCGGGATATGCTGTTGCCAGGCAACAGGAGGAAGAGATAAAGCTAGTCGTTAGTTTCTAAAAAAAAAAAAACAAATGAAGCTGGGGTACAAAGCAGGGATGGGGGTCGGGGGGGAGGAGGGATGTTAGAGGGAAGTGGGAGGGAATGTACACATGAGGTAAATGACTCAAGCTGTGGGATGAAAGTTCAATAGTACAGTACTGAAATTAGCTTGGTGTCATTTATACATTTTTTTTCAAAGTTAAAAATGTCAAATACAAAATATTGCATGTGTGTAAAAATATTTAAAGAGTACTGGGTGTGAAAGAGAATCATCCCTCATTGTGTTTACACTGCAGCTCAGAGACGCTGTGGTGGGAGGGAAGAAAGGACGTGTTCCTATAGGATATTTGGATTTGGGGATGATATCATCCGAGAGGGTTTTAGAAAGCATGTGGGCGGCTGTGAGCTGCTGCTGCTGCTGCTGGGGGGGGGGGGGTTAAGATCAGAAAGTGTCCCAGCCGTCAAAACTTAAAGACTGGGAGTGTCAGGAGGGGGGCGTCATCATACCTGCAGCCGCCGCCATTGCCCCCGCCCCCTTTCCCGGATTTTGTCCGACATGGGAGGAGCCATCTCCTTCTCTCTCCTGGGTGATGTGAGCTGCTGATGAAGAGGTCAGGTCTCTTTAAATATTGGGTCCTTTGATCCTTCCCGCCTCCTGTAGTCTCGGTGAGGTGTACGCCGACGCGGCCAGACACATGGCCGTCTCGCAGAAGCCCGGCAGGCCCGGTGAACCCGCCTTGCCGGGGCGACCGGCCTCTCCGGCTGATCCCTGAGGTCCTCTCTCGCCGGGCCTGCCGTCCCGGGCCACGCCATCCAAACCGGGAGGACCTGCAGAGAGGGTGTGTAAATATGTCTGGTGAGTGCACATCCGGCAGCATCTGTTAAATTACTGGAGTTAATGATGCCTTGAGAATGCCTTTGAGCTGCTTCGCCTGCCACAGTCATTGTAATGTCAAGTCCTTCACTTTACTCACCGTCCCCTCCTCCTCCTCCTCCTCCTCTTCCTCCTCACTGCTCACTACATATTAAAGCTGCACTATGCAGGCCCTGATAGAGGGGACCTTAGCAGGCTCCTACATTGAATCATGGTGTCATTGCAGTTTCCTCTGTGTAGTAGTTCTACTAATTTTGGGGGTTAGAGTAAACATCTGTATTGCATATTTAAAACATAAAATAGAATAAAATGAAATAGAAAATTAAATAATATTATATTATTTATTTATCTATTTATTTACTTATTTATTCCCTCATGCCATAAAAAGCTTGAGCTTTTTTACCTTGTAATCCAGGAGGTCCTGGTGCTCCCGCGTGAGGTTTACCAGGATCACCTCTATCTCCCTTGGCTCCTCTCTTTCCTGTGTAAAGTCATCAAAATGTACAATTTGGTTGTACTTCAAAAATGTCAGAAAAATGTAAAAGTATAGTAAGGTATCAAAAACATTGAAAACCAATAGCATAGTAATGTCAGGTTTTAAAAGATATATTCAGTCCCAAGATCAGAGTAGATTTTGCTGTTGGAAATATAAAGGACAACGTCGTAAGCTGTCAAAAGAGGGAATGTAAAGCGTCAAAATGTCAGGATATCAAAGCACCAAAAAATGTAGGTGTCCAAAAACATATCATTGTGTAGGTAGGGGTGAAAAAAAGGTGTCAAAAATAAAGCTGTCAATGACGACAAAAACAAACGAAAAAGTCACAAAATATAAAGTATCAATCAAAACGTTGAAAAAATAGGCCACCAAAAATTCACCAGGTCAAATTCAATGATGAATGTAATGCAACATAGTGTTTTTACCTTTAAGCCCGGTGTTTCCAATTTGTCCCGGAGCTCCGATCATACCAGGGATTCCCCTGGGACCGGGCAAACCGTGCTGCCCCTGAGGTCCGGGTGAGCCCGCAGGTCCAGGGGGCCCCGGAGGTCCCATCACGCCGGCACCCCCGAGCACAGCCCTCTTGGCGCTTACAGCCACTGCCGCTAGCCTCTCTGGAACCCAAGAATAAAACACTCAGAGGGCAGTTCTCTCTCCCAATCGCATCAAAGCTTAATATCCAGGAGCAGACTCACCCTGCAACATCTTCAACACCACCTCGATGATGTGCTGGTCCGATGCGTCACGGCCCTGCAGCAGAAAACAGGAGAGTGAGCCAAGAGAGGAAACTCTGAGGTTTGCTCCTACATGCATCTTTAACCAGGACTTACAGATGTTCCCGTAATACCGGGCATACCGGGCACCCCTCGCTCCCCATTGAGTCCCCTTGGACCAGGAAGCCCCGGCGGTCCAACGTCTCCGGGTTTACCAGGGTCTCCAGTGGGTCCGTTGTGACCGAGGTCGCCTCTAATCCCTTGCTGTGATGAGAGTTAAGGATTAATTCAGTCTGAATAATAAGGTAGAATAATGTTTTTTTTAAGTTGAAGAGAAGTGGTAGTTTGATGCTCACCTGTCCTTTGGGCCCGGGCTCGCCAGACAAACCCTGTCACGGCACAAAACAAAGGTTACAGACACTCATGGAGCAATAATGTAGCGACGAATATTGTAAATTAACTTCTATAAATGTGCGGTTTCAAAGAGGCAACATGCATCGCTCCTTCACTTTTGTGTAAATAGCTCATTTTCCATCTGTTTAATTATACGGATTTGTATGCAAATCAAAAGCAGGCCTCCTCCTCCTCTTCCTCCTCCTCGTCCTCCAGCATGGTGATGAAGTCTGCTCTGCTGCCTTTAGAACCAAATCTAAACTTTTTTGTTGGTTCTTTAAACATAAAAAAACATGGCTGACCTACCTTTTCACCTTTCTCACCAGCTAGTCCCTCAACGCCGGGGTCACCCTACGTAACAAAACAAAAAAAGTGACAGAGAGGAGAAGATGAAGAGCAGCAAAGAGAGGGATGGAGAGGTGGTGACTGATATATGAGGCCTCAGAGTTTGAACTCACAACGTCTCCCTTTGAACCGGGTTTTCCTTGGAAGCCCTGCAGAAAGAGAGAGAGCGGGAGGGAGAGAAATGCTTTTGAGAACATGTGACATCACAGTTCAGATTGAACATCACTCATGTTGATTTGAACAGCTGAGATTAAAATATGAGGGGAATGATTGAATATGTGCATGTATATGATTGTTCATTGTTTGCATCCAGGGGTTTACAAGACTAGAGGACTCCTCCTATTCATGGGTAAACACTGCCCCCAATGGTCAAGTCTATGTAACTGAATTGTTATGACAAAGTAAATTGTCTATTTCTTCATGCACAGCTATGGGGCATCTGTGGTTGAGGGGGTTAGAGGAGCTGTCATCATGCCCCCCCCCCCCCCCCCCCCCTTATAATGAGGTGTCCTTGGGCAAGACACTGGATTGGCCCATGCACTTATAGATACAAAGTGCTGCAAATAGATGCACAGTATGTATGTAAACACTACTGTAAAGCACATTTAGGGTCTTTGTATGAATACAGACCATTTACCATCTCACACACACACTGACCTTGTCTCCTTTGGTTCCGCTGAGGCCCTGGGCCCCTGGGACTCCCATTGGTCCCCTCTCTCCTTTGCTCCCCTGTTAGGACGTCACATAAACAAGGTTTGGAACCAAACCCAACTTAAAATAGATTGGAGACGCACATGAACGCTAAATAACATACCGGTTTGCCGACTGGTCCTTGGGGTCCGACCTCTCCCCGCTGGCCTCTGTCACCCTGCATGAGTTAACAAAAAGGTGAGGACATGAGATTTTGAAGACCCTTTGTTTTTATAAGTAAATAACTCCTGATTTGTACCTTAGGTCCAGGTACTCCCTCCATACCAGCCTCACCAGGAAGACCAGGTTCACCCTACAAGACGAGTAGTCATATTTATATAGAAGCAACCAAAAGGTAAAAAGTTAAATAGAAGGTGTGTGTGTGTGTGTAAGTTTACCAAAGGTCCAGCGGAACCAGACTGACCAGCATGACCTCGGGGTCCAGTCTCGCCCTATATTGGAGATTTTAAAAAATTATGAACGCGAACTTTAATGGTGGTCAATATGACGGGACAGAAAGAGCATTACCGTATCACCGGGTGCACCTTTAGCTCCAGGACTGCCAGGCAAACCCTGCAGGAAACAACAGAAAGAGGAAATCTGTACATCCAGGCTGTGGTATGGTAAAGGTGACATCAGATGTTACATCACTGGACCGATTCCAGCTGGAGACGACCAGTGCAACATTTATAATAAAACTGAAAATCCCACAGAAACGTCTTACAGGTGCAGAGTGTAATATTTTGGTCATTTTTGTCACTTCTAAATATATTACAAAACAATGACATACTGATATTTTCATGAATTTATAATCACCTAAATGTTTTATTATTTTTCCATTACCCTAAAATTAGCCCATTAATGTCTATTTACATGAGGCGTGGGTCCTCTCTATGTGGGCCGTCATGTTTTTACAGCTTCCCCAGAGTGGTCATACTCAACATCTTTTCAGTTTTAATGACAACTGAATACTTCCATAGCTTCCCCTGTAAGCTCAGAGGGGTGAGGTGATGGATACACCATGCAACTTCACATCTAGATGTCCCCAAATCTTACACACTACACCTTTAAACAGAACACATGTGTGGTGTCTGACAACCTCTATATGTTTGAAACATGAAGGAGGGCGTGACCTCTGTGCTATAACCTGAAAATGATGCCAGGGTAATGGATGTGGATATTTATGTTGTAGGTTGTTAGGTAGGTGATTGCAGTGTGTGTGTGTGTGTGTGTGTGTGTGTGTGTGTGTGTGTGTGAGAGAGAGAGAGAGAGAGAGAGAGAGAGAGAGAGAGAGAGAGAGAGATGGTGCATACGTGCAGTATTTGAGTTTGCCACAGCATTAGAGTCTCTGCAATGACCACACAGAAAAACTGCATCTCATGCTCCATTACCCCTTCATTGGAATGATGCGCACACACACACACACACACACACACACACACACACACACACAGCGGCTGTCACGTGCGCTGGAGGGTGTCTATATCGTATCATCAGGTATATGTTGTCACACGAATGATGCGCACACACACACACACACACACACACACACACACACACACACACACACACACATACACACACTGGTGAGTGTACACACAGGTCTGATTGTGATAAATCACTTGCAGTGGGAGGGGAGAATGCTATTTCAAGGTGCTTTAAATCCGAAAGAGCGCCGGTCACGGGTTCAGCGTTCACCTGGACGAGAGCCCAGAAAACAAAACATACTAAAAATGTACAAGCTGCTTGGTGTCGGTTTCCTTCTGCCTGTGCTGCGGCTTCGCTTTGATTCAAGAGGGAGGAGAAAAAGACAGACGCTACTACGTGGCCTGAGTCCACAATCAGCACATTTACAGAGTGTTATTTATACCAATCTTCGGTGGCGTTGTTTAACACCCCTGCAGCACTACAGCGAAGGATCACTCACCGCTGCTCCCTGAGGACCGGGAGGACCTGGCATGCCAGCCTGGCCGGCGCCGCCCTGCAGGAGAGACAAGAGAGGAAGGAAGAATTAATTGGCATCCCTTCAGAGATTGAGGCCACTCGCTGTTGTTATTATCACGGCTGGCAACTGCTCACCTTGATTCCAGGAGTGCCAGGTGTGCCGTCCTTTCCGTCAATACCCGGCAGACCCTACGGAAAAGCAGACAGATGAGTCAGTGGACATCGTTTGGCACGCGCTCCCGTTCTCCGTGTGGCGCGCTCACAAAAGTAACAATCACTCACGTTCTCTCCCTTTATGCCGACCGCGCCCTGCGGCCCCTGGATGCCTCGGCTGCCCTGCCGACAACAAGCAAATCGCCGAGTTTGAGCGAACTCACGTTGGGAGATCACAGTCTACGTTCTTTCAAACTTTGAGAGCAAAAAATAGCGGAGTCACCCACTTTGTCCCCCTTGTCTCCTGCCTCTCCGGGTGGTCCTTGAGGTCCTTCCTCGCCCTGCAGACAAAAGAGACTACTTCAAGCACCTGAGCACAGAGGAACCTGTTATTCTATGATGAGTCATTTCGTTTGTGGTCTTACAGGAGGCCCAGGGAGTCCTGCAGGTCCGTTGATGCCCTTGTAGCCGCGTGGCCCCTACGGGAAAAGACAAAATATAAAAAGTGCCATTAATTACCTGAGAGATCAGGGGAACGCTTAGTTGAGCTAGTGCACACCATGTATTGTGATAAAGGGCTAATTAGCGCTAAACTCGCTCCACTAATGGGTGCTACGTAGAGAGCAGGCCACTCTCGCTTTGGCACTAAGCCTGGGCGCTAACTTGGCTAACGTGGCTAATGTTAACAGTAAGACGGATGGCTACAGCGGGTCATTAACTACAGATGGAGCCACTGTGGACCCAAACAACCCCAACTCATTAGAGGGAGGGGGAGAGATTTGTGTTAGCATCATTTCCATATGTCCCCATTGCCGTTAATGGATGATGTTTGCATAGAGGGTGCAGGTTCGGCCGCGCCTCCTCATTGGTGCTCATCTTGGAATGAGAACAGCGAAAGGACCCGGAGAAAAAAAGGTTTATGGGGAAGGTGGAAAAAAGGAAAATGCAATACTCACAGCTTCTCCTTTCGGACCCATCATTCCAGGATAACCTCTCAAACCAATCGGGCCCTAACAAAGAAGCAAAGAACACTTATCTTCACTATGATCGCACAAAAAATATCCGAACGCAAGCTTCTGTCAGTTCAAGATGAAACTAAGTAAAAAAAAAAAGTGGTATATGAATCTATTTCAGCTGTGTCAGGTAAAAGAAAGTTGTATATTCAGCGTACCGGAGGTCCTGGGATGCCCTGTTCCCCAGAGATTCCGACTTCTCCCTTGAGGCCCTGGCAGAGGAGACAGACAGAGGATGTTGTTAAGTTATTCTCATTCGGAGCAGCTCCTTGTGGAACATGCTCCTGCAACTAATCAAGGCATCATGTTCTAATGATTTTCACAGACTTATAGGTTTCACTTGGTTTTGTTGTGTTTGCATTTGCATGCCTACAGACCCCTGAAACCCTGCACAAGCCAGCTGGATTGACCGGTATTGTTTGATGTTGGTGTTCATTGGTCTATGGCAGCTAAGATAAACTAAGATCAGATATAAGTTGAACTTAGGCTAACTTGAGCTAAGATGGAAAAAGGAAAAGATCAACAAA
>JAFBJT010108484.1:23180-49086 GCA_016785325.1 Chascanopsetta lugubris
AAACAAAAAAAAAAAAAAAAGAGGGGGGGGGGGGAGGTTTTTAAGAAATTCTTGTTGCATCACTGGAGAGGAATTCACATGGAGCGCCGGCTCCAGATTTTCACTCAGACTCGAGAAAACAAAAGCTTTTCCCTGCACTTTTCCATATGGCCGGGCCGGGTTGTCTTTCACTGCACGCTCCGACAGCTGTGGCGATATATTTACCTCGGAGCACGCCAACTATTCGCTTTGATATTAGCTTATCGGCAGGAGGGGAGGGGGGAATGTGCGCGGGGAATTGAGATAAAGACACCGAGCTGTTTGGACACTGATGAACAAAATAAACACGGATCGGAAAAAAAAAAAAAAAAGAGTCAGAGAGGTGGAAGGGGAGCAAACACTGAAGTGAAACATCTGTATTCGGATGAAACATACATGTGGTACTCGAAACCTATTGTTGAACTAAAGAAGTGAAGAAGTAACTGTATCTACGGTGATTATATTTAGACAAACAAATTTGTACGTTCTTGTTGCACTCGCTGGGCCTCCAGGCAAAGTTTGATAGCGGTACTCGACTATTTAGATGGCACATCCCACGCTCAATTACTTGTAATAAGAGAAATTAGTATATCGTGTTTTGGGCTTTTTACACTGTTCAGCACCAGAAGCCTTGATGCTCTGGCCCGGGGCCAAAGTCCACTTGGCAACAAGCAGTTGGCAAGAGTTGGAAGTGTGTGACTGAATGGCTGAGTGGCAGCAGTCTGTAGAGACGCTGCCTTGCCATGGTTTTTGTTGTAGATTATAGCTGAAGGGCAAGTCCCAATGAAAGAGGAGCTAATCTCATCTGAAAGAAATTACATAGTGCAGTGAAATGAAGGGGCGATAACATGAGATTGAGGTTCTACAGAGCAACTGATCAACTGCCCCTGGTGGATGATGTATCAGCAAGGGTCGGGCTTTTAAAAAAAAATTATTTAATCTAATCTTCACACAGCAGCTTCACACACTGCTGTTCTTCTCCATAGATATTGTAGAGTGCCGAAGGGACAGCTGATCTTCGGGGGCCTACTCAATTCTCATTGGACTGGTTCCATCGGTAATTCGCAATGTTCACGCATTTTTTTAAATTTTTTTTTTTACCCGCAGTCAAAGGCCTTGAGGGAGCGCTGGTTGTTAGACGGAGCTCCAGCAGAGGAGGAGACTCAGAAGCGTCTGCAGGAGGATGAGGTGAAGACCAAACTTCTGGAGCAGGTCATCCTCAGGTCAGCAGCTTAAAACCTCCACGTCCAATCGCTGAAACCCAACGTCTGCATCATTGTTGCGTTTCCAAGTGAACAGGTCAAATATGTGGTGGTGCTGCTGCGCTCGTTGTTATGGCAAAACCGGAGGCGTGGGTAAAGCGGTGCAATACTAATGAAAAACTGCAAACAGCGGGGGGAACGAAGCCGTGTTCTTCCGTGTTGTACCAGGATACATTCAAAAATGTAACCAGGACCGACGATACTGATGACATCATATGTTATTCTTTTTTACATCTCGTTAAATATAGGTTTATGCAGACATGATGGTATGATATATCAGTCATTTAATTATAGATGTACTATATTTGAACAACTAGCCAGTACTAGCTGTACATTTCATTGGACAATACTTTTTAAAGAACAAATCATATTTGTTGAATATATTGTGTAATTCAGTTCTGTCTCTATAATGACATATTCAGTGTCGTAATATCAATAGTAATTTTTCCCATATGTGTTTTCCTTGGCCAGGCTGGAGCAAGAAATCGAAGAGCTGGAGACAGGCGCGCCAGCAAACAAGGGTGTGGCCAAAGAAAATGGAGGTAAGTTTGGTATCCATGGTAACACAGTCACCCAGGAAACGGTGGAAACCTGGCCTTAAGACCAGTGTCAAAAAGAGAGCGAGCTAATAATGGCCTCTTCATTGGCTTATTAAATCTCTCCTCTCCGCCGGAGGCTATTAAAACAATATTTCCTCTCTTTGTCTCTCCGGTCTCTGCTCCCTGACCACCCTCTCTGCCTCGGCGTGCTCCTAACCTCTCAATGATACTCTGGTGCCCCCCGCAGGTGAAAATGGAGTAGTGCAGTCCTCCGGTCAGACCCCTAAGAGGGAAGTGACAGGGATAGAGGCCAAGCTGCTGGGTCCCAGTCCCGACCAGGCCAGCGAGGACAACCCCGTCACCCTGGTGTTCATGGGCTACAAGACCGTGGAGGAGGAGCAGGAGAACCGCACAGCGATGGAGGGCGTGGACGGCAACGTGAAGGCCGAGTTTGTGGTGATTGAGGACGGGGAGGGGAAAGCAGGAGGGGAGGCGGCCACGGAGGAGCAGGCTCCGCCCAATGGGAGCATGGCGGAGAAGGAGAAGGTCAACGGGGGCGGCGAGGAGGCAGAGAAGGAGAAGGAGAAGAAACAGACCTGCAAATGCTGCACGGTCATGTGAGATGTCTGAGTGTAAATGTTTGTGTGGGTTTGTGTATGTGTGTATGTGTGTGTGGATGGATGCTAGGTACACACCTGCACCTGTGCGGGTGTGTGCCTGTATTTTGCTGCGTGTGTGTGTGTGTGAATGTGTGTGTCAAGACTGGGAGGGTGGGAACAAAAACAGAAGTACACAGCCAACAATTGACCAACAATGAGAGCCAATACACGCTCCAGCTACAACAAGAACCACAAAGACTCATACGTACACTTCTCTCTGTATACTTTCTCCGATATGTATTTGACTTTTGATTTCTATTGATATTTTTCTATTTTTCTGTCTTGACATTTATATTGTATTCAGTATGTATATCTTTATTATGGAACGGTGTACTGTAAGTTCATTGTTATTATTGTTGGAGGAGTAAAAAAAAAAACTCTATTAGCTCTCTGGATTGTACTGCGAACCCACTGGGGTCAAATAATCTGGAATATCATTTAACAGCAAAACTATGACGGACACAGATTCTTAAATATATATATTTCTCTGTGTAGGCCTACCAACTATTTATCAGTCAATTTCATATTACAATATTGTCTAAGATATTATTTTAAATAGTATTTTAATATATTGATATGAAATTATGTTTTATACAATGTATTTATTGTTTCTGGTTCTCTATATCATCTCCAACCATTAACTGCATGTGAAGCTTGTAAGCACTTCCAGATTCGCGTAACAATCATCACAAGTGTCTGTGCTCTCTTAGATGTGCTCATATCTTCAGTAAGTATAATTGGCGGTGTCAGAGATATGCATTGACCTTTTAATATGAAACCACAGCGCAGATTAGGGAGGCCATGACGATCACAGCTTTTTTTTTCTTTTTCCCGTCGATTAGAGATGGACACGCGTAACACGCCGCTGCATTAGAAATACTTTAAGGATTTTCGCTCTCCGAAGTAGAATCAATGTAAATCTTATGAGGTAGCACTGCATGAAGCCTTGCGACACTTCCGACTCGTCTTGTCACTTTGTTTAAGGTCTTTGATTATATGCTGTCGAGTTCACATGAATGTAAAAAAAAAAATATCCAGGGGTTAAATTGGGAATTGGCTCCACGATCGACAACAAGAGGTTTGATTCAGCTCGCCATTGAAAACGATAACAAAAATAAATAAATAGAGGAAGGATTTTTTGTCTCGTAATGAACCAAATAAAATCTGATGATTCTGTACGTTCACTGTGTGGTGTTGCTCGGCTGCTGGTTTCTGTCCTTGCTCCCAGTTTAACCCCTGGCCCCTGGCCCATGATAGTACTTGAATAGATTTCTGGAGACATTGAAATAGACTTAAAGGATAAAGAACATTCATCTCTGGTGACGTTAAACCTTTCCACCTCTGAGAGCACAAAATGAAGAATACTTGTGCTGAGGTGCCCAAGGTCTTCAGTCATCGGTGCAGTAAAAATAGGCTGTACTCTCCAAGACTTTTCAACTGTTCAGGTTGCAGCCAGACAAATGGTGCATTCACACCGTAGCAATTCATCTACAAGTCGACCTTAGTCTCGTTACTCCGTCGGCAGACAGCGGAGGCCATAGTTGGTCTCGGTCACTGATGCAACACCACCAATGCTTCTGCCCCCTGCACCTTCATCATCCCACTGTGTCATCCTCATCGTCTCAGACTCGCACACTCAACCCTAACCCTCCATGTTCAGAGACACACAATTCAAAAAAAACTCTGAAATTGGTGCTAACCCCCGAGTCTCGCCTGTAAAGTTCGCCATCCACCAACTGTTGCCCCGCTCGTAACCCGCTGGCGAGAAGGCTTTGTGAGAATCTACTGCCTCCTGCGTCGACTCATTGGGAGTCTTTTTGCAACCTTCAGTGCCAGATGCATTTTCTCAAGTCCTGCCTTCATTTACCATCAAGAGAAACGATCCCTTCTAACATTCCAAAAAAGGAGGTTGACACGCAGGCATGGACAGATGAATTAAGAGTCTATGCTCTCCATTATGTACAGTTCCACTGTAGTTGTCCGATCTGAGGCTTTTGTTTTCTTATATTGACTCATGTTTATTTTTTTCCTTTCATATGGCCTATTTGCAAGGCGGTATATTGTATTTGATGTGTGTATTTTTGAAAGAGGAAAAAAAATAACGTGTATTGTTGGTGCCTTTGTCAGATTCAGTTGGTTGGACGTGTCTGTCTGCCGCCATTTTTTTTTTAGACTGGGCTCTTTCTTGCTCTGCTCCTGGTCGCGATGACCCACTGGAAACACTGCCTTCTAGTCTGATGGGTCAATAAAGCAGAATAGTATAATACTAGTGTATATACGCAAGTGCAGCTCAGATGGTTGGTGACATGCAGACTGTTGGTGTCTTGGGATAAGTCTGTATCCTGTACCTTGTTTTTCATATTAGTTTTCTTTAATTCTATCAAAAGTAATTTTGATTAATTTCGACATTTTTGAGGATACAAACTTCACGCAGGATGCTAACAGTAAATGGATGTACATACACATGTATATCTGTGTGTATAGCAACAGGACAGCAGCAAAAATAACATGTAAAGTTGCTTAGCTAAAGCTTTGCTTAATAGTGGGTCTCTGGGACAGCAGCAGAAAAAGCAACCTTGTGTTAGAGCCAATTGCCTGTTCATCTATTCTGTGGTTGTCTAAATGTTTAATCTTGAATAAAACTACTGTTTGTTTACAGCAAGTCAGACAAGTGTGTATGTAATGAAGGAGATGTAAACACGCTGTGGATGGAGGAGTGGGAATGAGCTATGGTTAATGAAGTGTGTGTTTTTGGCAATTTAGCTGATGGAGGCGCAGATGGGTAGAGGACATCCAGCTGGGTGACTTATACACAAAATATACAAATGTACATATATGTGAAACTCTGACTATAATAGGACTAATGCATAATCTAGTAAATAAGTAAGAATTTGATGTACAATTTGAAAATCCACCATTTAAAAAGAGGGAATAAATACACTATAGATATAGACACACATACACACACTCCCACTATTTTATATACAACAAATGCATTTACAACCGAGTCAAAAGGGAACAACTTGAAATACAATTAAAAATTATCTGGTTTATTCTAAAGGGAATAATGAATGTAAAAGGGCATGATTAAATAAGTCTTTAAATGTATAGGAAAGCATACATAAAATATTAAATGGAAAAATCCAGTGAGTTGTTTGAGCTATAATAAATGTCGCCTGGATGGCATTTCAGCATCTAAACTGGATATTTTGCGGTTTTGCAAAGTGCAGTTCCCGAGACACTCCACTAGAGAGCATACGTGAGCTGTTTTGTCAATGTATCGTGCTGTTATTGTCAAATATACTGAGGCCATTGTGCATGTGTGTGGGTATATGGGTGAATAGGGGAAACAAAGGGGAAGCCTTGAATAGGACTATCCATCGACAACAGCTACACTGAAATGTCCTTAACTGATAAACATTCATTCAAAAATCCAAATTGAGAAATGGTGCCACGTGTTTGGACTATTTCAGTGATGAGTGACATCTCACCATTTCATAGAGGAAGCAGAACTGCTCAGCATCACACGTCAGAGGGTATACTGTGAGCTGTATTTAGGTCACAGCCCTGACAAGGCTTTTCCATGCTCTCACACTGACACCAATGAAAAACATCAATGTCCCCTACATCAGACCAGTGGAACAGGCATGATGGGATGCAGCAGGAAAAAAAAGGATGAAAGACTCCATTTCCAATTCATTTGAAATGGAAAGAGAAGAAATTAAATTCCGGCAATTAGGAGACCCAGCACAGAAATCATCCCAATCAGCCCCAGGAAGCCTCATCAAAATCAAATTGCTACTATGGTAACAGTAAAAATTACCTCCTTTCTGTGATGAGCTTGTAAACCTCAGATATGCCCCTGTAAACAAATGAAAGGTAGATTCATGATGGGGTAAGGAAATGGAAGAATTCCCCCCACACATACACAGTGAACCTTTCAAAGCTAAAACCTCATGCCAAACTCATGTCTGCTCATATTATTGGGAACCAATGAAACCATCATGTGACCTCAGTGGCACAGTAGTGAG
This sequence comes from Chascanopsetta lugubris, assembly GCA_016785325.1. Taxonomy (NCBI): domain Eukaryota; kingdom Metazoa; phylum Chordata; class Actinopteri; order Pleuronectiformes; family Bothidae; genus Chascanopsetta; species Chascanopsetta lugubris. Next base: position 29,690 of record JAFBJT010108484.1, read on the forward strand.
TACTGTGCATGTTCCATATCTCATCCAGGAGTAGGATCTTGTAAACTGTACCATCACCAAAATCAATGCACTATCTACGGATACTGTGATGCTCAAATTAGTATTATATTAAATCAGATAATACATGTTCATCACCCTACACTTGATAACTGCAAAAATCAGTATACCCACTAGGGGTCTCCCAAGGTTCATGCTGCAGCAGGTTTGTTTGGAGAAGTTCAAACTTTTACTGAATCTATGTTCAATATAACGGTTTGATCTTGCAAAACATTGGGTCACACAACATTGTCGAATGTTCAGAATCAAAGGCATACAATCAAAGGCAGAGCTTTAATTCAAAGACATTGAAATCCAGGACACCAATCAAGGACATCGAGGAAGAGCTATTTGAAAGTGCTTCAAGATTCTCAAGTAAAACAAGACGACCAGATACAGGTGAGCAGTTTGCACACTTAGCACAGTAGTTTGTGCAATTTTTGGGTGATTTGACAAATTGGCCGAAAAGCACTAAGCCCATCCTTTGATGTAATTTTGTGCTGTTAACACTGTGGGGGTTCAAACATTTATGGAAACAAAATAACTAAAATATGAATTTCCTAGCAAAAAAAAAATGAAAGCCTTGCCAAAAACGATTCTCACTCAGAGATCAAAGCATCTTTGCCAATCGCATAGTAGAATATCAGAAACTAGACTTTGGTGGTTCTCTGTTGTATTCTAGTGAAGTATGCAGTTTCATATCATGTAAATTCCCTTAAACCATCAATATAAACTGAAGTTCATCAACAGAATGAATTTAGATACACAGTTATTATAATTAAAGCCTCTCATTCCTCCTTTTTTCTATTCATATAAATAAACAAGCAAACTCGTGCTGTGGTTGCCACCAAATTGGTTCAATAATGAAGAGCTATAGGCAACAAAAAATAAATGAAGGTATATTAGGTCTTTCCTATGCCTCTTTAATTATGACAAGGAAATCAATTAGCATCGCAAATTGTTTTCCCTCCGCCTCAGTACATTCAGTGTGACTGAATCTTCAATTACAGTACAGTATATGCTCCGTATTGTGTTGTGTGAGTTTAGTATAAGCCTCTGGGCTTTACACAGAGCTCCTCCAGGGACACACAAGGTTTTTCTATTTGCATGAACACTTGTGCTTATGCTTAGTTTTAAAGGTGCATGATGGCATTTTCGAAAAGGTATTCCATGTACGATGTGGTCACAACCATTGACTGTTGAGTTTAACATGCACTGTTGAGTTCCCTGATCCTGTCTTGACACGTTTGGGCCTCACAACCCACAGTATCAGTGCAATTAGCATCTCCATTGTGTCCATTGTTTCTTTGGCTAAACTCAGTCTTTTGTTCACATATCCCACTGATTGCATCAGTGAATATGAAAAGGCCATCACAGTGTTGATAGACGAAAACTGTTTTTGCTTTTCTAATCATCTCCAAGTATATGTTCTGTCTCATTAAAGGCACAACGTGTAGGACTTTGCGTTATACTATTATGGTTGAATACCCCCTTGCCTGTTGGAGAACCTGGGGCAACGGGTTCACTTTATATATTTTGGGATATTGTATAAATACAGTGATACAACATGGCTTCCATAGACACATTCTGGAATAGTGAAAACAACAATTGGTACTGCCAGGTGACTATAAACTCTGAAATACACTAATATAAGTATATCAAATTCAACTACTGCCATATAAAACTGAATACCTGGACCTAAATCTCACCCATTGGGTACTTGCAACTTTACCACTAGATGTCACACAAAAATAGTGTGCCTTTAATAATTTATGCTTCGAACTGTTTTCCATTACCCAAAGTTTTGTGTAGCTAGCTATATTGGTTTGGATGGGTGGACCAAACAACGGGAACTCATTTCAATGTAACACCAAGGGGGTTTAACAAAGACATAACTTGATACTTACTGTATCACTCGACATTAGTTTGAGCTAAACACCAACAACTGTGGGTGAAACTTGACTCTTTTGTCTCCTTCTGTTTACAGAACCCGAAGAAAACGTTCCATTCCATGTAAACTTACACATTCGGCCACCCTCTTTCTCTCTCTCTCTCTCTCTCTCTCTCTCTCTCCGCCGTCGTGTTGGGGTTGGTGTTGATGTGTTGTTACTGGAAATTTGCCGCGGCCTCCTGTCTCCGTATTAATGATGGCTGTCTTGTCCAATGGTGTGCCCCGCTGAGGCGCGACCCCGCCCAGTTTGGGCTCCTGGAAGCTGCTGGACTAATCAGCGCTCGGCTCCGTGTGTTCAGCCATTTTGTAAGAAAATCAAGCAAGTCTGCCGCCCTACCTTCGCTTCAGACCTGCAGTTTTTTTCTTGTGCAATGGACGGGTAAGTGGGAAAGAACCGTACTTAAGACTATATTTTTCAACGCTAACCGACTCCTCCGGAACTTATTCACACTCTCCGACGTGTATCTTGCTAACCTTTACCAAAACAGCCGCGCTGCGTACAAGTTTAACCGTTAAAGTTTACTTGTAGCTGTTTTTTTCACCCAAACATGCAACAGTTAGCAGGAAGCGCTAGCTAAATAGCATCGGCTAACCCTTCGCTAGCGATCAAGCCCCAATAGCCGTTACGTAGCTGTGTTGTCGTAAACCGTAGCTCCGTGAGAGTTGTACATTATACACGATTAACTTTTCACGTTTATGTAAACGTGTTAGCATCATTGTGTTCCGCCGTTTAGACTCGCGTTTGCCAACTGTACCTCGGTAAGTTGGGTTTCACGGGAACTCGCTAGCTAAAGCAACGTGTCTCATTTCCGCATTCATTTGTCTGCGGACTTTCAGGGCCATGTTGAAGATGTCTGACCCGAACATTTCATTTTCCTGTATACAGTCACAGACCTCTGAGCTGAAAACCAGCGAGGAAGACGTACAATAGTGCTTTGTTTTCGTTTTTTGTAATCGACTTTTCATTCCGCCTCTTGTCTGGTCACCTGAACCTGACAGTTAACAGTAGTGTGTGTGTGGGGGAGGGAGGCTTTCTTGAGTTAGCACCAGTAAGAGTCAATTCATCGTTTGTTCTGTCCTTTGTTGTAAACGTTTATTCATCTTCAACCCCATTTACAGCCGCCTAGACGCTGACTTGTACCCTCTGGGATCCGGCTACGTCCCTGAAATCGAGTAAGTGTTGTTTATTTTTTGTTGCTGGCACAGTTTCATCACTTTGTGCCGTGTTTACTGAAATACGACACACTCAATTTACATCCGATGAGCCCATTTTACAAATAGTATGTCTTTGTATGTGTGTGGCCAGTGTTTACAATTAACCAGCTGTTGTTTAATGTGTAATTAGTCTCACGACTGATTATGTCCAATTTCCTGTCTAATTGAAATATCCCTCTTCCACAGCAGTGTCCATGACATATCAGTTGGCACAAAGGTAAGATTAATTTCATTTATTTTGATTTCAAATATTGTGTTTACTGTGTCTTTGATTGTTATATTCACAATTTTTTTAAACTATTATTTGAATTCCCATGTTGTGGGATCCATGTTCTTGCATGTAAGTTTAAAGGTGCATTGTGTAGAACTTGAAATAAAGTAGCATATGTTAGCTGGTATTCCCACCTTCACCTTTCTCGTATAGGAGAATCAATGGTAGTATTTAATTATGATAAACTCAAACAGTTTTCCATTCATAGCTACTGTAACAAAAGTGAGATTCAACATGGCGGTCTCTAGAAAGGACTCACTCATGCTGTAAACGCAGAAGGCTTATTTTGACCTAATTAGAACAACAGTTGGTATATTTCAGTAAATACTTTGACCTCAAAAGCATTGTTGATTTCACATGTATTTGTTTTATCAGTTTCAAATTTCCCGGTGTAGACTAATAACATGTAATATTCTGAACTCATTATTTTAGGCTTTATTTTTATATCTCTAAGTGGCTCTTGGATTTCTCGACATGTTTCGTTACAGCTTAACATATTCATGAAAACGATGCGAGTGAGAAACCCAACAAGCCAGAGAGGGAATGGGGGATGTGATACGCACTGTCTTTGCTAGAGAGAGAGAGAGAGAGAGAGAGAGCTTCCTCTATAATTACACTGTGCTGTGTAAAGCCATTACTCAATATGTAATGAGTTTGTACTTGCAGACCGACTCCCCTTTTGAAATATAGATAAATAATGAAATCCAGACAAATATCAGAATGCAAAGAGGATAACAACTCTCGTGGTTGTAAACATGTAGGTTTTGATGATTTAATTGGAGTTGAGTATCAGAGGTGGGGCTTTTCTGTTTTCCCTCCCCGGCCCCCGTCGACTTGTGTGATTGCTAGGGAAATGAAACTTCCTGTTGTTTATTTTCCGTGTTCTTTAATAGGCTGTTGGTCTTGCTGGAATGTTAAGATAGCAGCTGAATTCAGTCAAAGGGGCTTGATATTTATCCGCTCTTGTTTCTGTCACAAGACCCCGGGCATGAGTGAAACACATCTGCAGCAAAGTGTCGTCCAATCCCGTCTGTGTAACTTAAATAGGGAGGTTTGCGAGTGTGTGTGTGTGCAAACTTGAAGAATGAAAACTGTTGTCTTTACGCGCTCACAGTTGGCTTTCAGCCTGTGTACCCAATAAAAATACCTGCCTAAGTAGTAATCTTGGTAACAGGGCCTGGGGCTGCAATGTGTAGGTGGGGTAATTGATCTCAACTTGAAGCTGAAACCATCCTCTGGGGCAAAGGTCTTCACAGTGTTTAAACAAGCACTAATACATACACATGTTACTGGGACACACCCCACCCCCACCATTCATTTCAGCTTTGCCTGTTTTTCAACAACTTTCACGGATGCTGATAGATTGTTTAGGATTTCGCTCTTTGTGCTTTTTGCTCTCTTGAGCTTTTCCTGTTTTTCCGGATTTGGTGCTCTGTGGTAAAGATGATGCATAGTTATGGAGCCCTGCCATGCTGGAATCTGTAATTATTCCGTCTGGGCAGAGACTCTGGCATTCCGCGGTCACATTCCAATCTTCCCCTCCAGCCCCCTGGTGAGGCACAGCTTCCCTGCCCCCCCCCCCCCCCGCGCTAAGTAAGGGCTGATCACGCCGAACCAACATGTCCCTACCTGTGCTCCACTCCTTTGTGTGTTTCTGGAGCGATTACCTCCCACCTACACCCCGGCAGAGGCAAAATAAGGTAGCTTGCAGGCATAAGCACAAATGAATCCTTGTGGAGTTCCCCCCTCTTTCTTTGATGCAAGGAGAAATGCAGGTGTGATGGTGTGTGCAGCAAGGAAGTAGCCTCAGGTCTATGTTACCTTTTATCGCAGAAAGTGGAGTTTCTGTGTCCTTTAGACACATGCTATATAAATACGGTCACAAACATTCCCAAGCAGTGCACACAGCCCACATTCAGGAATGTCTCAGAAACCTAAATATAATATAAACCCTTAAAGAGAAGCATGTGAATTGAGACAATTCTGGGTTCAGGAGAAGGAAGTTGCTCAAGTTTCAATCTGTGTTCCAGCAGTGTGTCATCACCCCCCGAAGGTTACTATTATACTGTCAGCCTTCGGAGCAAACAAAGAATCCCACTAAGTCGATATACTGTCGATTTAGTGGCTTGGTGTTGAAAATGGGTTTGGAGCAGAGATGGCGTTGACTAACAAACCATGTCAGCTCTTTTCTTTTTCTCCATTGTGTTTGCAATGAAACTTTTCCTTTGTGCTCAACCATACACGCCCTCCGAAAAACCGGTTTCCCTATGTTCTTCATTCGGTTGCAATACAGCCTTTTGTTCTGGTTGTGACTCGATTCTTCCTCTTTGCACTGTAGACTGCTGCAGCTCTGTGGTTATTATTAGAATGAGGAAGCAAGGGAGGGAGAGTCTCAACCAGAACAGTTGCCACCAGTCTCCGGGAGGAAGCGCTGAAAAAACCCATGGAAGCTGGTCTGATCTTGCTGCTCTTCCTGTTCGGAATGGGTCTGCTGACTTGATAATGTGGCGCTGCCCACCCATGAGTCGGGCTTGAGCCACTTCCTTTATTTGCTTTCATATGCCCATATATCAAGGACAAAACTTCCCTTTATATTTTTTCCCACTATTAAGAAGGATATAACATACAATTCCATGGCAGCAGTTAGTTGACCTACTATCCTTTATATAGTGCGGAAGTGCAGACATATTTGTGTATAAATCCTGATCTACTTGCCATTCTGGTTCCTCCGGTAAAAAAAAGCGGGATTTTTTGCATTTGATTTGGATGATTACCAGACATAAGCTCTGTAGAACACGTAACAGACAACAAAATAATTGCCACAGACTTGTATTGATTTTGTTAATTTCTGAAATGGTAATCTGATCATAGAAGTAACGGCTATATTGGGATATTGCCATCTTAGACCACCTTACAAATTCATTGTTAGTATCTCTGACAGACCCTAGTTTATCTTTGCCTCTGATTAGCAGCTGCATTTTTTTCAAGCACTGTAAAAGCAACCATATTCAAAGGTGGGTAATGTACTCGTATGTTTTGCACTGTAAAAAATATCAAGGTCTTTTAGTCTCGTGTCAGCCACGGACACCATTTCAGGCCCATAACTGAAAAGCAATTTTAAAAGCCCACTGATTTAGGGGCAAGGGGAAGTGGAAATCTTTCCTGGGTAAATCGCCTATGCATTTACGGCAGCATTCTGTTGAAGAGCTTCATCCATCCAGCACCCAAAACATTATCCTTCTTGTCTTGTCAGAAACAAGGCAGTTTGCATCACCCTAATCTCAGGGAATTTATTTTATGTGCATTCCATTTGTCAATATTTGATGATTGGCAAAATCCAAAGTCAGTGAAAAGGCGCAGGCAGGAATGTCTCCTGTTGCCTGTAAGGCCATGAGTTACGACAGCAGTGGGTTTTGCGTGGGCCTTAGTGTGAGTGTGACCCAGTCAGCCAAACCATCTGGAAGTCAAAGGGTAGTTTATACTGCTGCTTACAGTGCTGCACTCTTGTAGCAACTATCTCCGCACCGCACTCCCACAGCTTTTCACCCCTTTCTCAGATTACCTACTCCTTGCTTTTAGTGCATCGACTTTGTTGACTTACTGGGAGCCCCACTGCAAACCCCCCCTCCCCGCACATCTAAAGTACACATTTAACCCGGTGGAGAAGAATACACCCAAACCTGTATGACTGGTTGCAGTTAAAACAGTGCTGGGCCCTTCAACTCCCGGAGAGTCCTCAGGGCTCCATATGCGTGTGTGCTGCTGCGTAACAATGCCCCTAGTCTCAGGGCAAACAGGACCATCATTGTGAAGTGCTGTAGAGCTTAGGCTGCTGAGCCTCTTCTTGTGACTGCTGTACTTCATCCCCGCACAACCACAAACACATGGGGCTGCGAGGACGGCCCTGAAACAGCACTTTATCTACTGAAGAGAGACAGAAGCCAATGATGAGGCTCATTCAGCAGACACTGAACCAGTGTATCTGCCAAAGTATCTCTATCTTGTGCTCCCATCCAGCAGGCCCCAGTCTTTGTAAATCATCTCGTTACTAGATTGAGAAAATGGGTATCACTGACTGACAGCTGCTGACGTGTGTCTCAAGCTGAAAAGTAGCGGTTCCTCCTTTGGTGTGACTTTTGCATTTTAACCGCACATTTCAGAGCAACTTGTTGCAGATGCTAACAAGTAAAAACATCCTATTTTGATGTTCATTTCGCTTGATTTTTATTTTGACTTTTTATTTTTATTTCATTAAAAAAAAGTATTGTTTTTCCTGGTTGGTGAAAAATAATCAATGATAAAACACACATACTAGTTGGGAGACCGAGTTCCTCTTGGTGAGCGAGGTCGAGCTCCCCTCAAGCACGTTCGCTCCCTCCTCGTTTGGTTATCAGATTACTTCCTCCTTTATCACACAATGGCTCGGTAACATGAGAGCTGTGCTCTCCACCTGTCAAGCTGTGCCCTCGCTGGTGAAAGCTCTGAAGTAAACCATTGTTTTCTCTCATTCTACAGAGGGGATCCGACGAACTCTTTTCTTCCTGCATATCCAACGGGCCCTATATCATGAACTCAGGTATGGAGGGGTGGGGGTTGACAGGGGGACAGTGAATCCCTTTTTTTTTAATTGAAGTGCTTTCTGTGCCTGTGTTGTTTTTGTTGCCATGACGATGGATCCATTATTCAAGAGCAACCAGAGCCTCTGTTCCCCTCCTGATTGTATCTGCCTCTTGTTTTCTCCCGCAGCCAATGGCAACGACAGCAAGAAATTCAAAGGTGACGTCCGCAGCCCTGGTGTTCCGTCACGTGTGGTCCACGTACGCAAGCTTCCCAACGACATCAACGAGGCAGAGGTTATCGGCCTGGGATTGCCCTTTGGGAAGGTCACCAATCTGCTGATGCTGAAAGGGAAAAACCAGGTAAGGAAAGATGAATGCAGGTTTGCTCAACAAACCTGTACTAGTTTGCACTCCTGCGGTATTTCTTTTTGGATGCCTTGGACAGGTGTGGTTACCTTGCCCCTTTGTGCTGACAGAGCTAATGACAATCCCCTTCTTGTTGCATCTGCGTGATGGGGAGGGAATTCATTTTGTAGAAATATCCCAGTAGTAGACTTTTTAATCCCTCTCGAGCATCTTCATTATCTCCCCTGTTGTTATACCAGCGGCTCGGTGTCGAATCCAATATAGATCTCATATTAAATTTGGTTAAAGAGAGAAACGTTGCAGGTAATTACAGTGGTTTACAGCAGATGTGCAAAATCAAGGATGCTTCCGGAACATTGCTGCCCGGATGGCACTTTATTGTATGTGATTGGAGCAACAGATTGAATCTCTGATACTTCCCTGCAGGCGTTCCTGGAATTGAACAGCGAGGAGTGCGCACAGACGATGGTGAGCTACTACTCCTCTGTCACCCCCGTCATCAGAAACCACCCCATCTACATGCAATACTCCACCCACAAGGAGCTCAAGACGGACAACTCCCCCAACCAAGTGGTGAGGGCTCGCACTGTTTCCATTATGACTTCTTTGACAGTGCAACGTGTGTTGTATTGATTGTTGAATGAAACAAGTACAAACCCCCTGAACTGCGAATTTTCCATCATTGTTAAGACCAAGCCTTTTGCTCTCTACCTCAGCGTGCGCAGGCAGCTCTGCAGGCAGTCAATGCCCTGCACGGCGGTGGGATGGCAGGCATGGCCATTTCCACAGATGCAGCAGCCATGGGAGGAGGGTCCTCTCAGAGCCCCGTGCTCCGAGTGATAGTGGAAAACCTCTTCTACCCCGTCACCCTGGATGTTCTTCACCAGGTACTAAGTCATGCCCAGTTTAATTGACAGAAGTGATAGGTTTTGTCCTTACGATAAAGTGTGCCTGGAAGAAGTTTTTAGATTGGCAGGAACTCTGAATTCCCCTCAGCTCTGAGATCCCAGCTACCACCCACTCACTTACTATAAATACATGTTTGATATTTCATTTTTACATGTGCCATCTTCCTAATGTCCTCATTTTGTTATTGAACAATGGAGCCTGTGCCGCAATGGTGCAAAACATATGCTAATGGAGCTCTAGTTAGAATATATGTAAATCTCCCTTGTTAATCCCCAAGCATAGTTTTCATGAGTGCAACTAAATGACATTCGTAATTTGGCTGTGCCCCCCCCCCTCAGATTTTCTCCAAGTTTGGTACCGTGCTGAAGATCATCACTTTCACCAAGAACAACCAGTTCCAGGCTCTTATTCAGTATGCTGATGGGATGACGGCTCAGCACGCTAAACTGGTAAGATGACCCGTTTGTGATGATGTGTCAATCTGAGGATGTAACCATTATGTCACCATGGGCTTTTGTCACATTTCAACGGGTGAAAACAGCTTATGCAACGTGAACCAGTTTAAAGCAAAAGCATTGGTAAAACATGTTTGCCCCTCATCCATCTGTTCCAGTCCCTGGATGGGCAGAACATCTACAACGCCTGCTGCACCCTGAGAATCAGTTTCTCCAAACTCACCAGCCTCAATGTCAAGTACAACAATGACAAGAGCAGGGACTACACCAGGCCAGACCTGCCAACTGCAGACTCTCAGCCCACCCTTGATCACCAGACCATGGCTGCTGCATTTGGTAAGACTTTTTTTGTTTCATCCAAGAACCGGAAGTGAAGATTTTAGATGCCCGTGTCCCTAAATGTTCAGTTTTTCTGTCGTTACAGCAGCACCAGGAATTATCTCAGCCTCTCCATATGGTGGAGCTCATGCCTTTCCCCCTACCTTTGCCATCCAACAGGCAGCAGGTCAGCACTCACCCTATTTCACTAGTGAGTTCACCACCACCTCAGAAAACGACACTGTGACGTATCGTACCCGAGACAAGATTTCCGTTTGTCAATTTCATTCCACAGACCTCCTGCATTCAATTCGTTAATATTTGTTCCCTTACAGGTCTGTCAGTGCCTGGTATGCCCAGTGCCCTGGCATCCCTTGGCGTGGGTCACGGCGGCATGGCGGCTGCGGCAGCAGCTGCCAGCCGGCTTGGCCTCTCAGGCCTCACTGCCACTGGGGGGCACAATGTCTTGCTGGTCAGCAACCTGAACCCTGAGGTCAGTACACTCAACCAGGTTGAAGAAGCCCTACGTGTCGCCTCTTAAAACTAATAGAAACCAGTGTTTTATCGCCCAACCGCCATGTGATTAGTCAGTTTTTTTTAAGTTAGCGGGGGTCATCGAGTCAGAAACCTTCTCTCTTTCAGGATCCTCTCTTGTGTTTGACCAAACCTGCTGCATTTCTGACCTGCCACTTTGCTCACTGTGAATTTTTAAAGTTTATTCAAAACACTAACTTCCTTTTTTGTTTTTTTAAACTTACCATTTCATATCTTCATTTTTTTTGTCCATTAGTTGAAATCATTCCTGAGTTGTTGGAGAGACAATATTACTTTTTATGTTTATATTATGTAAACATACACACGCACATTATCTAGGTTTGAAGTATGTAGAATGTATAAGTAGTCTGTGACACTAGTTACGTTTACTTCAGCTCTGTAGACATTGAACATTTTAGGATCATTTTTGCAGATTTGTATGCATTATAATATAAAGGTTAATAAGTTACACAAAATAGCCTGTAATCTAAAAGTACATATTGTCTCTGCCTTTTTCTGTATTTCATTGTTAATCTTTTTTTCTCTTCTTTCTTCTAGTGTTCCCATAGTGACAATGCATTTTAATTTAGCCAGTTCTACTGTCTGAAGCACTACATTTCTTTGTGTATACTGACCTTGTTTTTTACTTCCTTTTTTCTCTCTCTTCTTTCTCTGTCCCCCTCCTCCCTCTTTTTTTGTTTTGAAACACCCTCACCTCAACTCTTGCCAACTGACTGCACGCCCCATGACCAATTGTTCCCTCTGTCCTCCTCCTGCCCCCCCACCACCCCTCTGCCACTCCTGTTAATACTACGACTCCCATCCATCCATCCATCAATCAATCCATTCATCCAACAATCTCGCTCACCGCATTCATCTTTCCCCAATTTGGACTCCAACCACAAATTGAAAAACAAACACATTGGCATCTCTCCGATCCCCCTGACTTTGCCACCATCTGTCCCTCCACCTCCTCCCTTTTCTCCTCATCTGTTTACTCTCTCCCCCTCCTCCTCCTCCTCCTCCTCCTCTCATGCTCCTTGAATCCTCCTCTCCTCTTGTCCTCCCCTCATTATCTTCATCCCTCATGCCTCTCCTTCCTCCATGGTACTGTGGCCTTCCTGTGGACCTCGCTGCCTGTGGCCTGCGGACATGTCCCGACTCCACTCCACTGTCCTCCACTCCGCTCCGTCTCTTTTCCCCTGTCCCCTGTTCCCTCTCCCCTTTTGGCCCCCCCCCTGCCCCGCTGCTCCCCCTGCTGTCTCTAAAGAGCGTTACGCCACACTGCCTCTTTATTCTTTTCGGTACGTTATCATCCTTTCATCTCCTTTTTTTATTACTACTGTTACCCGGCAAGGTGGGCATGTCTTGTCTCATGTTGTTGGCTTTTTTATTTATTGTTATTTTAACCAACTGATGGCTCATCATCAGGCTTACAGGGCTATGAAGGGTGGGGTGTCTGTTTGTTTTGTGGGGGGTTTGTATGATCTGCTTTGGTTGATGTGGGTTTGTGTAAGGGAAGTAAGGTGAGAACACCACGTTACAGCATTTCATTTCATCTTTTTCTTTGTGGGCAAATTTTCATTTTCCAAAGCCTTTTAATCAATTTCTTTACCAGATATGTTGATGCTATTGTTCAGAAATGAGCATAAACACACAATTCTAAAATGCCACCTGCCTAAATTGGATAAGATAACTGATTTATTTGATGTTCTCAAACTTTTTTATAATTTGAGTCTCTTTTACTTTGTGGTTGAAAGATGAAAAATGAAATGCTGCAGCGCCTTCAGAGACTGGGTTGACATGTCCCTTGGACTATGTCACTGTTTTATACTCTTTTTGCAGTTGCTCTCATGTAGGTATATGCATGCTCAGTTTATGCCTGCACGTCTATCAGGCCCTCCATTTAATCAATTAATCATTTTTTCTATTTGATAGATTGAGCCAACTGATTTTTTTTCTTCCCCTCCTCCTTCAGATCTTTAACTCTCCCCTTCTCAAGCAAAGCTGTCGGCCTAACACGGCACTTATACTATTATTTAAGGGGCTCATGTAGGATTAGTTGTAGAGGTTCCACTTGAATTGACCAGAAAATTAGTGAACCGCCTAGTTTCAGTATTATTAAAATGACTGATCGGATGGTTTAAATTGTTTGCATTGCTGTGGTTGGCTGTGTGGCTCGTGTTAAAGCTGTGTGGGCCTTTGTCGCACTTGGATTTTTAATTCTTTTTTTTGAACACCTGCGTCTTCCTCCCCAGGTGTGTATGGCGACGTGATGAGGGTGAAGATCCTGTTCAATAAGAAGGAGAATGCTCTGATCCAGATGTCTGATGGCACACAGGCTCAGCTAGGTAAACACGTTTCAGATCAGTCTTTTCTTCTATTGTGTTCTTTCATCTAAGTTTTCCTTCTATTGTTTTCGGTCTGTGTTCAGTGGGTTTCGGTTTAACAGTTACTGATATTGCGCCCTAACTAACCAAAGGACCACTCCCTGAAATACATATTTTGATCCACATAATCAGGTTCTCTAGTATCCCCTGTTCGTCTTTCACACATTCTTGGTTCATTGACAGTCTGACCTGTGATACCTCTTGGAATACACAAAAATACAAAACAGCAATTTTTGTCAAAGAATGAATAGCATCAGTGCCCGAAGCAAAGTCCAGAGTTGTTACCGGGTGTGTGTTATTTGTTTGTTTTTCTCAATCGAGTTTATTCTATTAATCAGCTATGAGCCACCTGAACGGCCAGCGGCTCCATGGCAGGGCCATGCGCGCCACGCTGTCCAAGCACACCACGGTGCAGCTGCCCAGAGAAGGCCACGAGGAGCAGGGCCTGACAAAGGACTACAGCAACTCACCGCTGCACCGCTTCAAGAAACCCGGCTCCAAGAATTACTCCAACATCTTCCCGCCCTCTGCCACACTCCATCTCTCCAACATACCGTAAGTGTTGCCGCAACAAGCCTCATTTTCACTCCCACTCTCTGCCGGTGCGCTCCAAGCTTTTTCCCCCCCTTGTAGTCCTGACTCATGTGTTTTCCCTGCTATTCTTGGCGCCTTGCGTTAAGTAGTTGCGACAGTGTTTTCAAAACACGTTACTCCCAAGGTGGATTTTTTAAGACGCAATCACACCTCTTGTGCTTTGTTTTCGCGCCTGTACATAAACAAAAATGCTAAAAAAGATAAAGGTTTTTGAATGCTTTATCTTTTCTCTCTTTGTTTTTAGGCCGTCTGTGGTGGAGGATGATCTCAGGAGACTTTTCGTCAGCTCAGGAGCAACAGTCAAGGCCTTCAAGTTCTTTCAGTGAGTGCCACTCCCATCTCTATTGAAAAAAAACCCATTTCTTTTCAACTACTCCTTATCTAATAGGAAGCAGCCCTCGCAACAATGGGGAAACATTCAGCCGCTTTAAGAATGATGTTCTTCTGTTTAACAGAAAAGACCGCAAAATGGCTCTGATCCAGATGGGCTCAGTCGAGGAGGCCATCGAGTCCCTCATCGAGTTCCACAACCACGATCTTGGCGAGAACCACCACCTTCGAGTGTCCTTCTCCAAATCCACCATCTGAGTGCCTTTCCTCCCTCCCTCCAAAAATCTATTTCCACTCGAAAGCTGCTTTCCTTGAGTTCGCCTTCAGTGGGAATAAACATAGCAATTTCTGTGGAGAGCTTTGGCTCCGTTTACCACCACCCTAAGTCATTCCACGTCATTAATAGGTTTGGGCATCTGATTTTGACTATGTCTGTTCACTGATTCCAGCTCCTATTTCAAACTCCCAACCTGGTGTGACACACAAATATACATATTAATACATTCCTTCCTGTCATGCACAAAATAAGCCGAATGAATATTGCGTGACTCACCAAATGAGGCATATTCAAGGGGTTTATATTGTTTTTCTCCTTTGTTGTAGGAAATAATGAGGGTACAACATCGCAGACTGAGAATAGCAAGTTGTGAACACGATTTGATCTGTGCAAAAAGATTCTACACATAATGCGAATTTTAATTGCCCCACCCACCATTTTCAACATTGCTACATTTGCTGAAGCGAGGGCATCAGGACTTCAGCTACCACACTAATTTAGACATACTGGAAATTCTGTTTTTAAAAAAGCCCTGTCCGTAATGATGTAAAGATTCGTTTTTGTGCACGTCATGTGATGTCAACAAAAAGGGCCAAACTAAGAGTAATTGTTTTTGATCAAGTCGTGTTTTTTTCCTAAAATGAGAACTGGCTCCACTTCAGAGCAGATCTCTGGTGCCCAAACCTATTAACTGATTTTTTTCTCTTTTCCCTCCATCATGAAGTTTTAAATGGGGTCCTGGCAAACGGAGCTACATTCTGCATAGAAACCAATTGGAAATGTATTTGCATTGAAAGAATATCGGAGGTACAGCAGGGGACACTGATAAATTGTCACTTTAGGCCAAATCAGTAAAAAAAAGAAATAATACAAAAGGAAAAAGAAAGACAACCCTCCACCACAGTTTATGTGGATGATCCACATCAGACACACTTCAGCATTCCTTTTACCGTGATAGTCGTGTGGATATATCTGTGTGTGCCTTGTTTCAAATGCCACTTTGAACCTGTTTGGCCAGTCGGTGATGGGCTGAGGATGGGGATTTCATGTTTGGCTCACAGACCCAACAGCTTATCCCCCCCAGTATACATTTTTCATTGTGTCTTGTACCCACATATAATCTCTTCAGGGGACCCACGCCACTATCCGAAGTTGTTTTTGACAAGAATATCACTGGTCTTGTGCCTTACTTTGCCCCAACCAGATTGCCTTAAGCATTACTCTGGCTTCATTTTGGAAAAGAAAAAGAAAAAAGAAAAAAAGATGCGGTTTCTCGAAAAACCTTTCTTTAATTTCTCCATGCCTATTTGGTGTGTACCAGCATTGTGTAAACGGGGGGAAAGTGGCTCATTCATTCTGTTTCTTCGTATCTAAGACTTTGTATGCATATAGCCTCATATATATGTAGAAACTATGAATGTAAGTCAGTTAGATGCCTAATATCCTTGCTAGGTGACGTAGCTCTGTTAGGTGTATTGTGGCAGGAAGTGCAGCGGTATTTGGCGTTTCCTGTCCTCCTGTCCCCGTTCACCTTCAATGTTTTTTGTCTCCCTGCCGGGACGATGGTGATCGGGGGCCTCATTTAACCATATTATGTTCATTTGTATGTGGACACATATATTCATTTATCTTTTCCTTTTCTTTTTTTTTTTTTCCTTTTTAATGTTAGCATTTAAACGAGTATCACATCTATGCTTAATTGGTAACCTACATGTAGTGGCTGGGTTTGATCATTATCACAGTGCCTTGACTACGCGAGTCTTTAACCCGGAGGCTGAAACACTTTGTGGCCTGGTCAGTCGACTTTGTTGTTGTTTACCTCTCCTTCATCCAACTGTGTGATCTTACCTGTTCGCGTTGATGCCTTTACCCCGTTACATTCAGGTAGTCGTACCTGTGAGAGGGCAGCTGGGAGGCATTTGTCTATCGACAGCAACAACCGTCTCGGACTGTGTCTTAACAACGACCCAGTGTCTTTTTTTTCCTCTCTCTATCTCTCTTAAATTCAGGATGAACAGGATTCCAGGGGCGGGGCTTAACCCTCACCCGTCTCCTGTTCGTGTCCACTTGCGCCACAGTCAGGTTCTCTTAGTGCACTTTTCCTCAATGATAGGTCCAAGTTGGTGCCGTCACGCTGAAGTCTTAAATAAAACGACGTCACATTCCTGTGTGCCTCCAGCACCAGATATCACAGCCTGGACCACTGTAGTCTCGGACCAGATACAGACGCGCTCTGTCTCTATTTTTGTAAAAGATTATTATGCATGATTTAACAAAGCTTCATGTAGCTGCAAACGGTTATTGCTTGTTAAGGACCAAAGTATCTTCTTCTATCCCTGCTGTTTTGTAGTGTTGTGATTTTTTTCCTTAAAGGTTTTGTCACATTCCCGCTATTCCACGAAAAAAAAAAAAACACAAGGCTTCGATTTTTCCTTCTTTTTTTTTTTTTTTTTAAACCGTTTCTCAAAACACCTCGGGACAAACGGCGCAGAGTTACAGTACGTTTTGGGTCACGACATTTACTGTACCCCTTTTCTTTGATCAACTACAAAGAATTTAATTTGGTTAGCGCTCGCTTTAGGAAAGATAATTGATCAACAGTCCTAGCTGTGATTTTTGAAAATGTAGATTATTGCCTCTCAGTTTTTTCTTTATTTGTTAAAAGCTTTTATTTTTCTCTCCTTTTTATATGGGGGCGGGAAGGGGTTATTGTATGAAGCGGGGATCGATGGTTGTATATATTTGTGTTTTTGTACCACAAAAATCATTTGGATTATATCCACTTTACGTTCAAAACATGTATATTTTGATAAAACAACACAGACCTATTGAGCTCTACCGGAGCTGTGAAAACAACAAAAAAAACTTTTGTAAACACAAAGACATTAAACCTATCTGAACACACAGAAGTGTCTCTGTATGTGCCCCGCTCCCTCCCCACCCCCCTCCCCCCCAACTCTCGCCACTCTGTTCATGTCTCTTGCATCTTCTGCTGCCTTCAATAAATCTTTAGTTTGTTCCCTCTTTCATCTGGCTTCATTTGGTTTCTGTCGTTTCCTTCCTGTCCTGTGGACCTGCTGCTCTGTTACCGGTTAACATCTCGAGTAACATTTTCCACATTTCTCATCCTGTTGTACTACTGGTGAGGTTTTTATTTTACCTTTTACTTCCAACTTTGTACTCATCCCATCTGAAACTTTGACTTGCTCATCTGGGCTCAGCTCAATCCCTCTACAGTCTTTCGATGCAACGGTTGCCACGATGACGAGAGTTAATTCAATAGGCAGCGCCGGATTCTTCTTCATTCTGAATAATCCTCCTGTGCTCAGCTTTGACCTTTTCCAGTTTTGAGCAGGTTTGTCTCACTCTAGGATGGGAGAACCAGGTTGCCATGGAAACCGAGTCACCGTCTCACTGGATTAATAATTGAGATGTAACGCCTCTCTGGGATCTAGTGTAACAAGTTTGTCAAGGAGAAGAATCCCCCTTTTTTCCCAGGAATAGTCGCACACCCTTTGGACCACTAGGGGGAGGTATTGCACTCTGGTGGTGGCGAGAGGCTTCTGAGCAGAGGTGACTTTACCTGCCACTCACAATGTCAATAGTTAGTGGCTTAATCTCAAGTGCCTTTTCGGGCTTTCTGGCCTCATACCTTGTTTTTTTCCCTTCTTACTTACAAAGCAGAGCAAAGGATTAACCTCGGATCTTCTCGGCTTTCTCCGAAGGGACAAATGAGAGAATCTAGTCCGGTGGCGCTGCTGGATTTTCTCGCATAATCCCGGCAGCCTGCAGTGTGGTTTGAAAAAAGCAGCCATCCTCTGCATTTGCAGACAAAGGCACTTGTTCCTCTCATTGCTTTGCATATGGAAGAATGCTTGAAGGTCACGTTTAACAACAGACATCAGACTGAAGATGAAACCAACATGACAAATCTCTGCAGCATGGTTTCAAGAAATCCCGTTATTGCTTTGGAGTCTCGAGAAACATGTCGGTCTGTAAACATCTTCACAGGAAACTTGACGCTTTGATGCTCCTTTCCTCAAGATTCCTCAGACCCGTATTTACTCGCAGCATTTTTTTTTTTAGCCATTCACTCGGCATCGGGAGTAATTTGGAGGTCTGCTTGCAATTCTCCTCGGAATATGTCAGAATGTGAGGAGATTGCAGAGCTCGGAGTGAAAGAAACCCGCCCAAAATACATCAGGTTTTTAGCTGGCTAAATTCCGAAAGGTTACTGGCTTAAAAAATACGGAGCTTAATACATTTAGACAGATTAAATCTAATTGGCTGAAGCTGCAAAATATGCCCCGCAAGGGCAAACATTCTGAAGTTGGTGATCCAAAAGTTCTTGGACTGTAGAGGGGGAGAGGGAGAGAAGCCATCACGGATCAACGTGGAGCTCCTTCTCGCCTTCCAACTGTCTTTGGGTAACTGCTTCCGTGTGTCATTTGTCTGACTTACCCCACTCCCCCGCCTCCCCCATTTGTTTGCCGAACCCACACCCTCGGGATGTTCCCGGCATCCTGCAGCGCCACGTTGTTCGGGACTAAACGCAACCATGTGGGGCGGTGATTCCCCGACACATCTGGCAGCGTTTACTGACGTCGGGAGAACTGCGGTTCTCTAATCAAGCAAATACTGGCGGCCATCAAGGCCACACACACACACACACACACACACACACACACGAGAGGCCGGGCCTGTATGTAGTTTGCGACATGTCCGATGTCTGCGAGACTCTGGCCGTCTGATTCCAGACTTGAGTCTGAATTCAAATGAGGGCTTTGTTAGTCACCGTAAAACCCATCTGATTTGTGGTCGGAGCTCTGGCGCTGCCAGATCATTCACATTTCGGCCATTTATCTCTCTTTGGCAGAGTTAAACTGCAGAGCAATCACAGACTTAACCAGCTATAAATTCGAAGGATTTACGAGCCTTTTAAGGCGGCATGCATCCATACTTACGCGCACTAATTTGGATTTAGGGTCACTTAAGAGTCGCTCTGAGCAGAATCCCTCCCCGCAACTGTTTAGTCTGCGCAGCTTACATGAGATTTAGCTGCACTTCCAGAGAGTGACACTGCCGAGGAGGAAAGAGCCTGAAAGCCGGGGTGAAGGACGTCTTATATCTGTAGTGCCCCCCCCCCCCCCTAAAAAAAAGAAAAAGGCAAAAGAAACCCACCCACCTTTTTT
>JAFBJT010108484.1:79584-138719 GCA_016785325.1 Chascanopsetta lugubris
ACGTCAATAAAGGTTATACCGTCCAGCTTCTGCCACCGACTATTACTTTTTAACTCGGTTTAACGGGACGTTAGAAAACAATAATCATAAACGTGAAAGCAAATTCTCATTTATTCGACATTTATAAGTGGCCACATTGCTCAGCAGAAACAAATAAGATAGAGGGAGATTTAAATACTATTTTACAACAGTTCACAGAACAAGGTGTTGTCAAACAACTGCCAGTGTGTTTGGTGCCAAGCAGCCTGTGTGTGTGTGTGTGTGTGTGGATGGATGCTGATGACTCAGCAAAATTATATCAACATATCCAATGCAATCTCTCCCCTAATGCCTGTTTTTTTAAAAATTTTTTTTAAGGATCAGGATCTCTAAGACAGGGGTGTCCAAACCTTTTTCACTCAGGGCCACATACAGAAAAATGTTAAAGTTTACAAAATAAATCAAATACAATTATTC
The DNA here is from genome assembly GCA_016785325.1 of Chascanopsetta lugubris. Lineage (NCBI taxonomy): Eukaryota > Metazoa > Chordata > Actinopteri > Pleuronectiformes > Bothidae > Chascanopsetta > Chascanopsetta lugubris. The sequence continues at coordinate 80,041 of JAFBJT010108484.1, forward strand.
TTGATCATTATAACAAAAGAAATAAAACACGCAAATGTGAGCAATTGTTGCCTTTATGTTGCAAAAAATCATTGGGCCATATTACAATTTGAAAAAGGGCTAAAACAGGCAAAAAGAGTGACAGATAAATAAGTAAACAAATAGTAAAAATAGGATCTGGATTGTAAACATCAAAATAAGTAATTAATTGTGTGCTTACCTGTTCGACCTCAATATGCAGCATGGTGACTAAGTGGCTCAGCTGCCATCTATTAATAAGGATTTTTTAGTCGGTCCATGCTGAAAGGAAAACTGTTATTGTTACAGACAAAAACAAAAGTGTAATCCCACTGGTAAACTTCTTCTATACATAACTTTATTTTACCAATTTATACCATGTGAATAAAAAGCACAGGAGGGAAGCAACCAAGATGAGGAAGAACAACACGACGCACAGTCAAGTTTACAAAAGACAAGCTTTCCAGTTGGTTTGCAAACATCTTCCTGAAGTGAAAACTAATGGTTATATTAATAATTACAAGACACAAATTGTGCAATTATATCTTTTTTTCTCGAGTATAAACCATATATAGAATTTGTTTTAGAATCATCCCTCAGCCTAATATGGCAGAAATAGGCGTGAGTGAGTTAAAGATAGATAAACATCTTCAAATTTAGAACATGAGTAAGATGAAATTCTCCATTTAGGACAAAAATATACTCAGACTTCATTTCTATTCTAGGAAAATAGTGCACAGCAATGGATAAGATAGTGTGGTAAAGAACAACAGCAAAGACACACCCATTATACAATACAAAAAAACTGGATATATTAAAATATAACAGACAAACCTCAGCTGACTCTAAAACACTTTCCTAATACTGGACTGACAGTCCAGCTATCCTTAAAATTCAAAAATCTGTCACTTTGAGCAGATCACGACACACACAATGTAAACTGAAGGTGGAGGTGTACACGGTATTGCTCTGATTGATTTTTCATTCTCAGGTTGTCAACTATGGGATGTTTTTTTTCAAACCTGAGGTAAAAGGTAAAAGCAGCCGGTGCGCCTTTTTTGTTTTGTTTTTTTCACATGTTTGGCACTTGCATCAGTTAAATCCCTCCCACTTCTCACCTGACTTGTCCCGGTCAGCCTTAAAATGGTTGTTTTACAGTCACTTCCTGCTTTCATCCAGCTCACAGCAGGTGGCGCTACAGACAGAAATTCACCAGAATTTTTTTCCCCCCACTTACCCCGGAAAAAGATTTCAGAAACGTATTCGACATCTAAGCATCTGTCGACTGCTGATGTTAGTTCTTCTAATTTCACTTAGTGCACTGCAAACAAGCTGAAAGCCCCTACGAACGGGTTAAAACAGAGATTTAACTTTTAGACAGTAAACATTAGAGATCCTCTCGTACTGGCCCCACTGCAAAGCCCGTTAGTCCTTATGTGCATGGTTAAGAAACCTAGTAGTTCTGAATCCTTGATTCGCCCCTCGCTCTCGAGAGGTTAGTAGTAAATACGAGGCTCAGCTTCTAGTTTCCCTTTAAACAAAATGTCAAAACTATATCGAGGAGGTTTAAAATAAAGTAAGTACAGTACAAAATACTACATCACTGATGGCAAAAAAAACACCAGAGCCATATCTTAAATGTGGCAGAGAATATTTGTCAGATCTCTCACGAGTGCAAACTGAGCATCAGCCTCAGACAGTGTTGACAGATTGTGTGTGTGTGTGTGTGGGGGGGGGGTCGCTCCGTCATAATCTGTGTGCTTTGTGTAGTGTAGCCTGTGCAGTGACGGGATCAGATGGTGGCCGCGTACACAGACACACAGTCACCTGATATTGAGTCGGTCACATGCAGTTGACCACATTGCTGGAGCCCTGGCCCACGTCCCTGATCTGGCTGATGTGAGACGAGCAGACGGCCACGCCGGCTCCTGCACGGCAGTGAGACACTGAACCCATCAGCTCCCATCTAGGAAATCAAAGTGGAAAAACTTGGTAGTTCACCGGGTGGCCACTTGGGGCAGGCGGTCCCCACAGACTCCCATGTTAAAATGGTCAACTTTAGAGGTGAGTTAAAGTTAAACGCCTGGTAAAGACGACTGTTTTGGCCTCTATCAGTCTTTCTTTCTTTTCTAACTCATTAATTTCTATTCAAAATTGTGCATAATGAAGGGGTGTGGCCTCTTTATTGACACCTGACACATTTTGTGGATTCTGCAACAGCCCCACCGCAGCTCTACCTGTGCTCTGCCTTTTTGGATGAAACAGGAAGTAGGAAGAGTGAATCTTAAGCACTCTGCAGAAAACTATGGGTGATGTCAGAGACACTACATCCGTCTTTAAAGATAATCTATGAAATAAATGTTTAAAAAAAAAAAAATCACCTTTTGATACTTTACAAACACATTCTAACAGACATTAGAATCCTCACCTGTTCATTCGAGGCTCAAAAGCCTCCACCGTGTTCAAGTAGATGTTCCCATTGTGGCCCCCGACAGCGAACACTCTCCCCATGACGGTGGCGACCCCGACTCCGCCCCGCGGCGTGGTCAGCTCGGACACGTACTCCCAGCGGTGCATTCGAGGGTCAAATCTCTCGACGGAGCTCAGGGGGGAGTTGTCATCGAAACCGCCTGTTTTTAAAGAGTTGTTCAAAAGACACAAAGGTTTAATAAAACTTGTGTGACTCTTCTCATTCCAGTGGCAGAGGAAACTCATCCATGTGCACTGAAGCATGTGACACAGGTGTAGAGAAACAAACACAAAGCAGCCATACCAGTAGCTCATAACTACTGTATAAAACTTGATGTTTCCACTAAAGTCGTATCATCGGATAACTACTCGCGCTTCACTTCCTGTCTTTAAGGTGATCCACTTCCTCTCACCCACAACGTAGAGGCAGCCGTTCAGTTTGCTGACTCCGTTGCCGGCTCGCCGCTGGCCCATCTCGCACACCTCCACCCATTTGTTGAGGTGAGGGTTAAAGCGCTCCACGCTGGACAGAGACGCCACGCCGTCATTGCCTCCGACCGCGTACATGAAACTCTGAGGAGATGAAACACTGTTGTTATCCTGCCGTCGGTTACCGGTCGTCACAGATTGGCTTTGTTGGTCAGTCTTACCCCCAGCCCCACGGAGCCCACTCCTCCTCTGGGCGTGTTCATGGGAGCCACGGCGCTCCAGCAGTCGCTCTCAATGTCGTACCGCTCCACGTCGTTGAAGCAGGAGTTGTCGTCCAGGCCTCCGATAGCATAGATGGGACCGCCGAACGCTGCCAGGGCAATACCCCTCCTGACATCAGAGCAGATATCTGTATTTCTGACCCCACACTCCCATTAGGGCAAATATGAACGAGTGGCGGGTACGTTTTGGGAAAATGAGATGATCTACAAGGCTTAAAAAGTAACATGTAATGTCAGCCATGTTTTACAGAATAGTGGATTGCAAAATAGTGCACCTCTTCGTGTTCATCGAGGCTTTCATCATCCATTTGTTGGTGAGGGGGTCAAACATCTCCATGTTGCCCAAGTGCTCATTTCCATCATGTCCCCCGACGGCGTAAACCTTACCTACAAGAGAATTAACACATGTAAGAATTTAAGTCATAAATGGTGCCAAAGTGAAAAATAAAATAAATCTATAAAGAATATAAAATATCGTTCATTTCCCCCCACTCTCATCAGTTCACTTTTCCATCCTCTCAATCTTTCACTTGTACCATTTCTAACTTGAACCCATCTTACCTCCCACAGATATTACACCCACATGCCGTCGCCTGCTGTTCATTTCAGGCCCTAAAAACCAGCTGTTCTTGGTGATGGAGTAGCACTCGATGCTGCGAAATGGGTCTCCAGAGCCCCCCCGGCCTCCCACACAGAACAACACCCCTGCAGGACACATGAGATAGAGAACAGTCATCATTTACGTTCACTTAGAAGCAGAAGATGAAAAAAGAGAAGAGAAGAGCATGACACAAATACCATGAAAATGTGCGGTTACACCCCGAAAGACGCAACATGACTGCATCGGTACCTGCAGTGTGTTTCCTGGGAATGGTGTTGTTTGAATATTCAAAGTCGGGCACCACCTTGTTGCTGAGGTGGAGGTGGTAGTTCCGGGCTTCGTCCATCAGGTCACGGCACCTCAAGTTACCTTTGATCATCTCGTCCTTTGCCACAGTTCCAGTCAGGAAGTCGACGGGCAGCAGCGGGAGGCGCACCTGAGGGGACCATCATAAAGAGAACTGTAAAGCAGGTTATGTAGCGCTAATTGCATGCGCAGCTATGCAGCTTAACGTTTGTGTAATGGTTAAAATGGTACGTGACACTGAAAAGGAAGTACACAAAACCAAAACAGGCAGAGAAACATCATTGGTAAATGAACATTCAGCCCGACCAAACAGATTCCTCCCGATTCGAGTGACGCTGCCTCTAACCTGCGACATGATCTGGTCCAGCCAGGCCTCATGGTGCTGTGGGTTTGCTTTCAGCCACTTCACCGCGGCGTTATACACCTGTGTCTCCGAGTGGATATTGAGCTCGTTCGAGGACAATAAGGTGCGCAAGTGCTGGGGAGACACGCACGTGAAGTCCTCACACTCCACGACCTCGGTGAAGTGCTCGCAGGCGTAGCGGTCGGCCATGTCCATCAGGTCCACGCGATTGTGGCTCTCGGCGAAGGTGCGCACCGCCAGGCAGTTGGTGGGGTGGAAGTGGGCCTTCATGTACTCACAGCAGGCTTTCGCCACTAGCTCCACCTGACAGAATGAGACAGGAATAGAAGTGTATATACACACTTATATATATATATATATATATATATATATATATAAACATACACACACTCATACCTGAAGGATACAGGCGGCATACAGCAGCGGTTGGACATTGTCCACGGTTAATGTGAGTTTGGAGTAGTAGGCGAAATGCACCAGGTCCTGGATGGCGTCACCGTCAAAGTCCTTGATCTCGATCAGTTCCTGTTTGGCCTCTGACATCTCGGACAGGAACATTGCCCTAAGGGGGCAAGTTATTTAGTGGGTATATGGATGTGATGCATGTTTTTCTCCTGATTTTATTTTACAAAATTAAACACTATCAACTAATAGTTATGCAGATGAGCTGAAAAGAAATCACAACACTTTAATTGTTTTAACGACTTCATGATGATTTTAACTTACTTAAAATAAGGGATCACACTCGCCAGCACCAGCTTGTGACATCGTATCAATCTACTGCCAACCTAAATAAAGACACGTATACAGTAACAGATATTGTGAGATGACAACCATTAAAGCTCATATATCTGACATTAGAAATAAAGCATCAGGCCTGATGAAAACTAACATAGACACAGTATCTCTTGGGTCCACACTGAGTGACCTACCTTCAGCGTGACATCGCAGAGTTCCCCCGTTTCGTACAAGTGCCTGAGGGAGTTGTAGAAGTCCTTCCAGGCCCCGTGAGCCTCGAAGACAAAGGAGCCATCGGGCTCACAGTCGGCTTTCGATGCCCTGATTCCAGGCCGTTTCTCCTTGGACTTCAGCTGCTTGGCATGGTCTGGCACCACATCCCCTGGAGCCATGGCTGGCTACAGGAAACCACACCTGCAACGCAGAAGAGAGAGCATCATCTAATTTGTGAATCTTGGACCACAGACAACACTAACATGTCAAAAATTCACTTTAGTTATTTGGGATCTCATTAAGTTCACAGTTCATTTGACGATGGAAACTTTGAAAACATGTAAATAATGCTGTGTCTTGTGTCATTAACTGTGACTCTGAATTTCTCTTTAGTCTATTCTATTTCATTTCCCAATCGCTCAAATGTAATAATTTCCTTTTCAATTTGATCTAATTTCTGAATTCTAATATGATTAACTTTGGATTGTAGGCGAGAGAAACGAAAAACAAAACAGGAAGTTGGCATGCTTTAGTGTTTTCTAACATCTTAAAGTCCAAACGAGCAAACTGAGGCTCATCAACAATTTTGTAGTCTTAGGTTGTATAGAACGTGCGGTCTACAAAAAGACAGCACACTAAATCTGGCTCAACCTGAGGAAACAAAAGCAGAAGTGGTGGTCGGGGGTATGGCCTGCCAGCTGAGCAAGTTTGGTCAGTACCCCCCCCCCCCCCCCGCCCCCCCGGTGTCATTTCCTCTTCACTCGTTCAACAAAGACCCAATGGTACGATCACAACACAGTCAGATCACTGGAAGATAAAGTAGCAGCACTTCACTCCAGAAAACATAGCAATCACACCCATAAACAGTCCTACCTATTGCCGAGTGTGGTGAGAGAGCTCCACCAGCCTGTCGCTGTGACAGATGAGGAGGGAGCAGACAGCCAGAGGCTGAAGCTCCTCCCACACCTTACAGATGATGCACTGTCTCTCTCTCTCTCTTTGAAGCCTCGGAAAGTGAATAGACCCAGTGTGTCGCCCCCTCATCACTAGTCCTCTCAGCTAGAAGAGCTAAAAACGTCCTGGTCCATCCCGCACACCGGCTCCACAACTGTTCTACTTTGTTGTGATATTCGCTGGCTTCCAATGGACTCAGCATCAGTCTGAGCGCTTTTTATAGATCATGCTAACATCCCCAGACGCTTGATGTATTATTCACTGCGGGTAAGTGGAGCGAGATGGTCAATAATTCAACAACAGAGATGTAGTGCAGAACCACTTGACTCGGCTACACGCAAATTGTAAAAACAATATCCTTACACTCTGTTGTGCCTCTTTATGCATCAGATGCATAAGATACAGTGCAGAACAACCCCTGAAATGCAACCACATAAACATGATTAAACCTAAATAACCTGTAGAAATAGAAAAATACTCTCAGAAGCAACTCCCTGGATTGTTTTGCTACATTATATGGGGCATATAGATGAATGTCTGGTATGGTGTGGTGCAGAGGTGACCTAAAAGCACGTAAACATCAAAGATGGCATCTACAGGATAAATATTGCACGTGGATGTTGACTGGGAGTGAAAGCTAGCATCATCAAATGTCATCCATCACATCCTCCACTTTCGAGTGGAAGCACTAAAATGCTTTGAGGTGTGTGGCATGTATGACATCATGTGGCATAACAAGAATTCCAGTCCAAGTGAAATCTGCAACAACAAGCTAACACAGGTGGCAGATAGTGGGGTAAATTGTGCGTGAGTAACTGAGTAGCTCGCCACACTGAACGTAAACAATGCTAATCTGTGCCTATGGAATGTGAACGTGCCAATTGTAGCTAGCTAAACCTCAGTATGTACTAATGCTAACTGGATGCTAGCTAGCAGCAGGCTAGCATCCGTGCGGTGGAGGACGTTTAGTGACGCTGTTTACACGCGAATATAGTGCAAATACGTGACATGCGTTGAGGCAAGTGAACACAAAGCGTTGAATGATTACTGTGTTTGGAGAAATGAGTTTGATTCAAATACCTCATGTCGCAGCTGAGAATTAAGATGCCGGCTTCTTGGAGTGGAATGTTTGTTAGTGCAGCCAGGTGCATCGTGGGTAATGTAGTTCTTATGGTGTCACCTGGGCAACTGTTTTATTTTTGTCCACATTTGACAATCAAAACATGTCAAAAAGGTTTAAACAAATATTCTTTTATTTTTTCACTATAGTTGTTTGAATGTCAAGCATTTCATAATTCCAGAGACATCAAACTATTTTAATTCATAATAAACTCGACAAATTTGGCAAAATAACACATATTCAGTTACTTACATAATATTTGAAGTGAAGACAAGTTAGACTGTAATGACATTTGTTGCGTAATTGTACTGCCCGTTAATGTTTGACCTTAGATTACTCATTAACACCTGTAGACTACCGTAATTGAGCTGTGAACGGCTCACTACTGCTGTCAGCATTTTCCTTCTGTATGTAAATGCACTGGCCTGCAAATGATATCAAGTGGATATAGAATGATCATGAACTTATTTGAATTTTTTTATATTAATTTGCTATATTTGTATATTTTTTCTGATATTTTGTGTAAATACTTCGGTTTGAATGGGATCAGCACATAGTTAAATGTAAATATGTAAATATATACATTAATTTAGATGAATGAGATTTATTAGAGGCAAACAAGAGACAACAGTGATCAAACACTTAATAAGAGCACATACACACAATCATTGATGATGATAAAGATGATTTATTCCAGAACAATGTTAATTCAAGCACTGAAAGTAATACATTATCAAACTGACAAGAGTTTAAAGGGCACTGAAGAACATATAAAATGATTTGATACCGTCACAGAAAATGTTTGTGACATCATCTCCACATGTCCTACTTGTAATGCTTCTTCTTTTTCAGGAGTGCGTCTCGGAGAGCGATCTATAGAACAGAGACAAAATATTATTACATGAAATAAAAAATAAATCGATTCATTCAATTCTCGTGAGATTATATGTGTGTTACCTGTCTGTCTCTGAACGAGCGCTTGCCCTTGGTCCTGACGTTCTGACTGTGTCTCATCATCATGAAGTTCTTCGTCTTCCTCTTCTCCTTGTTGCTGGTGCTGGCGTGTGGATTAAGCTTAGTATGCTTCTTGACGAAGTCCTTCTTGTCGGTGCGCCCGGCCTAGAATAAGATAAAATTTAAAAAGTTTAAAAAGAAATTCTTTAGGTTTTGAATTTGAAATTTGAACTTTTAATTTTGTCCCGTCACATGATACAAACAGCCCATTCATGACTTTTCAGCATTTCCTGTTTCTGTCACTGGACAAATGCACTAGTATTATAAACCCGTTGTTTACCATGGCTGTTGCCAGACGTGTCTCCTTGTCTGCTTTCGGTTTCTTATGCAGTTTCTCGATGTTCCTCAACGTCAGCAGTTCTCCTCTGAGGGATTCAAACACAAAACGTACAACAAATCAGTCTCAGCAAGCGTTAACGTGACAGTGACGACACGTGCGTCGAAGAATCTTTCCTACCTGTTATCCTCCTCTTCGTCGATCTCCACGTTCTTCCTCTTCTGGCCCTTCCCCGGCGCGGCGTTCACCTCCTTGGCCAGCTGCACCTGGCGGATCTTCTTGAAGTCGTCCTGTGTGAGGAGCCTGCTGCCGCTGATTGCCGCCGCCTTAGCCTTTCTCTCCTCCAACGGGATGCTCTCCAGCTTCTCCATCTTTGAAGAAGAAGAAGAAGAAGAACACCCCCGCTGACTTTAATACAAAGTTACTTTGTTTACCAACCCTCCAGCAAGAGTTCTCTCTCTCTCTCTCTCTCTCTCTCTCACCACTCCTCCTGTGTCTTCATCAGACGAGTGATGAACGTCCACCCACTCTCCGTCCTCGCCATCATCACTGATGCTGGCGCTCTCCCAGCCGTCTGTTACACAACACATTCATCCATCATGTTGATTTACGATCATTTCACACGCCCTCAGAATGGTAAGCAACAGAGTGGCTGACCTCCATCTTCATCGCCATCCTTCTTCTCCGCCTCCAAATCCAGGATCTCAGCTCCAGGGATGTAGTCCTTAGCTTCGATTTCTCCGTAGTCCTTGATTCTGGCCTCTGTGGAAGCCTCTGTGGGTCTCCCCTACACAACAACATGCTTATTTATAGCAATACACATGTAGCTATGTCTTCGGACATCTATATGCAAACCAGAGTGTGAATCTGTCAGAATTGCCAGTGGACCCACTCTGTCTTTCTTCAGCAGCATTTGTGGGTTGAGATTCCTGAAGAGCTGGATCAGTCCCCGAGCAGACATCATCACATCTGAGACACACACACACAATTAACACGAGTGTACACACTCTCACACATAGTTAACAGGCGCGTACACACTCACACACACACTCACACACACCAGAGACAGGCAGAGTCACTCACTTTTGTCTTTGTGCATCTTGTACAGAGCCAGGTCCTGCAGCAGGTCCTCGGTGATGGAGAGGGGACAGCGGGCGGCCACTTCCTTAATGGCATTAATACTGAAGCGCAATTTAATGAAAAATAAAACAATTAACAAATGCATAAAGCGGGGGTGTCCAAACTATGGCCCGTGAGCCAACTGTAGCCCGCAAAACATTGTTAAGTGGCCTGCTGCAAATCCAAAACTATAATGGAATGTGGCCAAATAAAAAGACACCTGGGTTGATTGTACTTCTTAGTTTTACCCCTAGGCGGAGCTAACGCTGCAGTGTTTTTTTATTCAAGTGTATTTAATTATCTAACCAGGAAGTAAAAATGGAATCCACTCACCCAACAGTCATGACCTCCCCCGAGTTTCGGTCTGTGACAAAGTTATTAGCGATGGTCATGATCACGGGTTCAATGACCTGCAGAGGTGGAAAACAACATGTCTCGATGAAAATCATTATTAAAAAATACAAATATTAAAAGATATTTCGATCTTAACGGACCTCAGGCGGCACCAGCTGGTGTGAGGACTGTGCAGCACACAGGAGGATCTTTGTCACTTCTGCAATGACAGAGGGATTTAAATGTGTTTTGGCTCAATAATAGAATAAAATAAACTTTACTTTACTCATTCATTGAGGATATGGTTTACCTCTTTGATGAGGCTGAAGAAACCTCTGGATGAAGGGATAGAAATTGAAGAGGAAGAGCTGGAAAGAGTGTTGAACACAGTTACTGCTGAGTTTAGAATTCAAATAACTGCTTAACAATATCACTTCAACTGACTAAATCAATGCACCACTATTCATTCAAAGTTTGACTCGTGAATGATTTTTGATGATTACATTTGAAAAGGTACAGTGTGTAGGATTTGGTGACATCTAGTGATGGAGTTGAATGTTGCAGCTAAATACCCTTAGGTGTTAAGTGTGTCCATTCTGGGCTACTGTTTAAAAAAACATGGCTGCCTCGTTGGAGAGGACCCAATCCAGATATATACATATAGATGAAAGGGCTCAATCTGACCCACAGGACTAACTTTCCCTCAAATACTCTTACTTTGATTTTTGAATTATATATTTATTTTTTAAATCAGGACTAGTGGAGATACCTCATGGATTCCGACCAGTCTGGATATGAGATCCATCATCATGATCTTCACCTCGAAGCGTTCCTTGGAGCTTTCCAGCTGCTTCAGCAGCTTCTCCGAGAAGTCTGTAAGAAATGAAAGGACAAATATATTGGATCTCATCCCAAATCTGTGTGCCGTGGTGGAGAGGCAAGGAGAGGAGAGGAAGGAGAAGTGAACTGAACCTTGAGGGTCGTGAATCAGGTGAATGGCAGAGAAGTTGAACACCTCGGCTTTGTTCTTGTTCTTGTGTTTCTGCCCCGGGAACAAACGAGAGTTAAATCGTAAAAAAAGTGAGAGGACTCACACACACGTGAGGAAGAGAAGGAGATGAACTCACCTTGAGAACTTTCATGGCCTTCTCCATCTTCTTCTTGTTTTTGGAGGTTTTCTTGCTTGTGTTGAATTTGACCATCAGGTCTCGGGCAGTCGGTCCCTCGTTCTGCAGGACGAGACAGTAACTGGTTACAAACAATCTCATCAAATGACTGGAACCCACCAAGTCTATGGATGTTATTCACCTCTGATTCTGAGTCGCTGTCTTTCTTTTCATCCTCATCCTTGCCCAGGAAGAACTTCAGACCTCCCACCAGGATCTATACACGGAGACACTCCGTAGTTATTATACTACAGAGCTTTCATTTGGTTCATTCAGAGAGGTGAAAAAAAAACAAAAACATACCTTAGTGACCTTGGAGAAACAAGCTGTGGTAATGACATTTACTGTTTTGGCATCATTCCTGTGGCACAAAAGCAAAACATTAATCCCAGTAATAAAGGAATAAATTCACCGTTCAGTGTATATGACTGACGACTCTTACCATATGTTTCTCTTGTACAGCTCCGCCATCACATCCAATGAGATCTTTGCAGCGATGGGATTACTGTCTCTCAGCATGGTGTACATGAAGTTCTGTAACGTCTGGAACACACAGCGGTGAAATAACACTGTTTTAGCCCAGGCACACGTCACGTGTGAGGTATTTAAACCACGACCATGCACTTACCGTGTTGACTTTGTTGTTTTTGTGTTTGGCATTGATGTTTTTGATGTCGATGACAATGTGTGTGTACAGGGTCTATGAGGAGAAGACAATCAGAGACAAAAAAACCTACGAATGTCAACATCCACACGATTGATTTGAAATCAAACTCATCAAAATAAACATGACTAATGACATGCTGCCAGTTGAAAGTTTACGCCTCTGTGATTGGAATTAAAGACAGGAAGATTGCTGATATTAGAACGTCACAGAAAGTTGTTACTATTCTAATATCATTTTTTCTGTAATTTTTTCTAAACTCCGACATCAACATGTCTCCCCGACCCCCCACCTTCCCCATGTCCATGTATTACTTCTCATTACTCACCCTTTAAAAAAAACTATTATTGATCAGCAGCCAGAGACCGACAATCAACACAGTAGAATCCAAGCACTATACCACACAAAAAATACTACCACACTGTACAATCTAGTGTCCATCAAACTGCTCTAATCGTCATAATAGACCTAGATGGGTTCAGTTCCGGCTGGTCCTCGCTCACCTTCCTGAGCAGCTTGTCGTGACATCGCAGCAGCTCAAAAAAAAGCTCCAGGAGTCCGGACGGCTCGATCAGATCCTTGTTCCTCAGGAGAATCAGAGCTTTGCAGAAGGTCTGACAGACAGGATGTAAACAACGTAAATAATACCGCACTACAATGTGGCGTGTTCTAAACATACATATACACAATCTATTTACCATCCTTAGGTCTGGATACAGGACGGTGTGGTAGCTCAGCAACATCTCAATCATCTCCTGGGGGAATGTGGACAGCTGCTGCGGGTAACAGTGACTCACCTGAGGGACAACACGTGACATCTTTAGTCTCCAGTACCTCACATCACTATTCACTGTGACACACACAGTCATGCTGTGACACTATAGAACCACCTGAGCCAGGAACATGAGGAGCTCTGCCAGCTCCTTGTTGGGTTTGTCCGGCTGCAGTTTGAAGATCTGCACATTGGACTGGTAGTGTCGATACTGCTGGAGGAACTGTCACACACAAACATGCTGTAGTTAATGGACAGTCACTTAGACTGTAAGCTAATAGCATTAGCCACCTCTCGGCTAACAACACTCACCTCCTCCAAGTAAGACTGCGGGTCCCGTTTAATCAGATTCTGCAGTTGTGGTAAGTTGTTCGGTAGTTTGTTACTTTGTCGACCTGACATGATTTTAAATTATTATCTTCTTTGTTTGTTACGAAGTTAAAATAAAGATAGAACCGATTTTCTTTACACTGTAAACGTGGTGACCGTGTAGGCTGCCATTAAAAGTCAAAACAGGAAGTGGTGTTACGCCACATCCGCTTGAGTTAAAGGGGGCGTGCGTCTTTTCTCTTATGTTTCTAATATTAAATTCGTATTTTTAATGATTATGTGGCATTAATATGACTAATATTTTGTAGTTTTGTATTTTTGTTTACTCTGTAAGACAAAAGTCTCGAACTCTCCTGACTAAAATAAAATAGAATAAAAATAAAATAAGATAAAACAAAATATATAAAACAATAAAAGATACATGCAAAGAACATCCTCTTTTGATGCTTGCCCTTGGCGTGGTCCAAAAACTAAAAGTCCTCTACCTAGTTGGTGATTGAACGAGTTTGGCACCACCTGTTGGCTAAACAGGAAAATACAACCATTATCTTATGCATCACCCACTCCCCTGTTTTACAGCCAATTACTGTACTTCCCACTATTCCATCAAATCATTGCATGTATGGTTATTAAATACACAAAAAAGACACATTAATAAAATAACTACACTGTGAAATGTATTAAAGAACCATGCAAGACACAGCTCAGTGTCATTATATACAATTAATTAATGATAATGATAATGATAATAATAAAAGCAGATTAACTCTTACACATGCAAGTCTATGTTTGAAATGTAATTAAAGGTGTAATGTGTAGAATTGAGTGATATCTTGCTGTGATATTGCCCATTAATACACCTCAAGGCATCCAGTCCAGTCCACTTATATCAATCTTATTCAGTCATTGATAAAACTCAAAAGGTGTTTAGTTTGTCCTTTCGGGGCTTCAGTAAAAAGATGGTGGTACAACATAGCAGCCTCCATAGGGAGGACCTACTCCTAATATAAGTATTAAAGGCTCATTCAAATGGTTACACTTACATAAACAGCCTTATGAGACAAGTTAAAGAATGACACTTTCTGCTCCAAAGCATTTAAAATGTATCCAGTTTAATTTTTATGAGATGAATATGTACACGTTTAATTTCAACATTTACCCCAGGCAGCGAGCAAGTTTCTGTATAATAGATTTACAAAGCAAATACTGACATAGTATTCTGTCAAGGCATGTTCCAGCATTCAAATAGGATTCAAAATACACAAGAACAATTTTGTTCCACATAAAATACGAGCTCATCATCCGTCACTTTCATCATTATTTTAGAATATCCCAGACTGTGGAGAAACAAAACAAAAACATGAGTGTGTGACGATGGGAAGTACAATCAGCAGTTCTGGTAAATGCACTGAGAAGGAGGGGTAGCAGCCAAAAGAGAGGAAAACTCAAAAAGCAAACGTAAAAATATAGACTTCTTAAAAGGATTTGCTCTCAGGGAGCTGAGTACTTTAAGGCTTTTTAAAAATATGGAGTGTAAAATTTGGCAATTTCTGCCTGTGTCAACTCTGCATTTAAAGTCTGCGCTCGTGGTAACAGTCGCCTGTGGTAACAGTCGCCCGTGGTAACAGTCGCCACAATGATGGTCCACTATCCTGAGACGTTCTCCTCTGCTTGAAGGCATCTGAGGACGTAGAGGATCACTTGATAGCAGAAAATATACTGGTCCTGACGAGAGAGAGAGAGAGAAAGGAAAACCATCAGAAAACACATTGTAATTTTTATTTTTATTTCATTTAGCATTTTAAAACACCTAAGAGCAAATTAAAATAATTTATATTTATTTATAAGAACAGTCAAAAGTAAACCAAGATTGAGATCTGGTTAAGAGGCATTGATCATTGATAAACAGAAGATTAATAATTATGAATAATGACAAATTAAAAATATGATCAGTTTTATTCAAAAACACTGTATGAGTATCTCCATTAACTTGTTTATGAGTATATTAACATGTTTTTATATTTGTATTTTTATGTGCATGTTTGCAGTGCTTTGTTTAAACTAAATGTCCTATTATTTACATACATCGACCACATGTGTATGTACACAGGAAGTCCATTTTCAACTATGGCGCTGGTTGCTTAGCAACAGAAAAAACACTGAACATGAAACAAAATTGTAGAGTCACGACTTATAAAAAAACAAACAGGAAACTAATTTCGGAGAGGCAGCGCCAAAGTTTTCAAAATAAAATATGTAGTAGTGTGGATAATGCTCAAGTACTATATTCTATATTATCATCAGAGATATCGACATTTAAAACCTCACCTCTGTCTGAACCATTCCCTGCCTCTGGAGTCTCATGTTCCTGACGACATCTGAAATATCAAACTGCAGGAGAAAGAAAAACGATTGTTGAACATTATCCTTATCGATAATATGCAAATCAACGAGAGAATCATTGTAACACTCTTACTTACATCAGCGTCTTTACTGATGAGACCCAGAACCACGTCGATACAGATGAGGGTCCCCGAGCGCCCGATGCCGGCGCTGCAGTGCGTGATGATCGGCCCCGACTGATGGACGTGCCTCATGTAGGAGATGAAGGTCAGCAGCTGCTCGGGCTGCGACGGTGTCCCGTGGTCGGGCCAACCCGTGTAGTTCAGGTGAGTCACGCGCTGGATCTCATTGGTCTGAGGGAGGGAGGGAGGGAACGCAGAGAAGAGAGTTAGATCGGGGGTGTCCAAACTGCGGCCCGCAGGGCCAACGGTGGTCCACGCACGAGACGCCTTTCTCACCAATACGTCTTTGACCTCGATGAGCCGTATGATGAAGTTGTCCAGACTCTGGTCTTTGATCAGCGTGACCTGCAACCGGTCGTCCACCATCTCTGCCGTCCTGGGCGTGTCGGGCCAGTAGCGCTGACACTTGACCTTGCCGCCCTCCACCTCCTGCGTCATCATGGCGATCACGTTGGACTTCTGCTCCCACACCATCTGCCAGAAGTCCCCCAGTGTGGTGGGCAAGGGCCCCTGGCAGGCGATGTACATGAAGTTCTCCTCCTTCACCGGCATGTTGATGAAGTTGGCGTTGATGTAGCCGCCGTCGTTTCCCAGCATGACCCGGGTGGTGTCGACTAGAGCGGACACGGAGCGTCAGAATCAAAGTTCAAACTACGCAGGACTCTTCCTATTCGATGAAATGCATTGAGAGACCAAGACCTTTCTTACAAGGAACAATGTTCTTGTAACGATTCTTCTTCTTGTTCTCCTTCGTCTGACCGATCAAACAGTCGTCCAGCGGCTCCAGGTTCTGAAGATTCTGCAGAGGAGGTAAAAAAAAAAAAAAAGAAGAAAGAAAAAGATCTTCATTTAAAACCAGAAGAATCAAAATGAAGTGACTTAAATGCACCTAAAAGCCTCTCACTTCGAACTCCTGCAGCGGGACCTTCTGCTCCAGCAGACCCCTCATCATGCGGACCACCGTGTTGAGCTTCTGTCCCGTGTACTGGCCGTCGGGCACAACTTTGACGAGAGGCAGCGACGTCAGCTCGTCCTCCGTGATGATCGGACCGTCTACGGAGGCACAAGGGACGCAGATACCGCGCTAGTGTCTGACAACTAATTAGACACATGACGTGGTTGGATCGTATCTCACCTTCTCTGGACTTGGAGTTCATGTTCTCGATGGGCAGCTCATCACTCCCCCACGTGATCTCATCTTCGTCTGGCTGTCCAGCGCTCATCTGCAAATAGCTGTTGATTTCAAAACACATAGGCATTTAGATATGGAAAATAGCATCCCGTTTATTTTGATCGCTGTAAATGTCAATGGTGTGGACTCAAAAACAAAATCTTACTTCTCATTTCTTGGATCGTCCACACTCTCCTCCTGCCACTCCACTTTTCTGGAACTCTGCATATTACAAGTCACGGTAGAAAGACGTGTAAAATTAAACAGCAGGTACAAACAGCACGTAGTTTGTTTAAAGTCTCGCTGGTTTGATTTGTACCTCTGGAGAATCCTCAGGTAAGGAGGAGCCGTCACAGTCTGTGTCCTCTGAGAATTCAGCGCTGTGCTCCGCCTCTCTTCTCTGCTGCTGATCCTCTTCATAGTCTGTTTGCAAAGTTTTTACATTTTGAATCATATACACACATTTCTATATGTCATTATCTTTAAAATAAAAATCCTAAACTATTTCTCTACGTGTTTCAACCAAGTGGCAACCTCAGGGTCGGACAGATGAGTCCAGTATGGAAGAGGACAAACTGCAGTTCACAGGGTGGCCACTAGAGGCTGTGAATCAATCCCCATAGACTTCCCTGTTAAAATAATGTTCTTTCTACCTTGTTTATTTTCATTATATTATGGGATGCATAACTAAGGGGTGTGGCCTCTTGAATGACACTTGGCCCGACCTGGTACGTTCTGTGGATGCTGCAACAGCAAAATGGGCCCACCCCCAGCTCTACCTGTGCTCCGCCTCTTTGCCTGTTTTTGGATGAACCAGGAAGTGGTTGGGAGGAGTTCGGCTTTATGCTTTATGTAAGGTCTGTGCGTATAACTTAACATCATACTGTACCTATTGGTGGTATCTGCGGGAAACTGCCAGATTTCACGTCCTCTTGAGGAGTACACAGCTTCGTCTTCACCCCGCTGTCCTCGCTCACATCTGAAACAACAGGAAACACAGAATGTAAAGAACGGAAAAAAGAAAAAAAAATTCGAATCCGTCATGAGTGAGTTGTTATTTTCGGCGGCGGCTCGTGCCTGTGTTTTCATTGCACTTGTCGGAGTTGATGGGCAGGTAGGCCAGGTACGTGTTGGGGGTTTGGTCGCGTGGTCTGGACACGATGAGATGGACCAGACCTTTGGCTTTACGGATGGTGGTGACGGCTTTAGTGTGGGACACGCCTGTCATCAGCTCTTCATTCACCTGCAGGACAGAATAATGTTTCAACCAAGACCCATAAAGGTGCAGTGTGTTGGATTCTGGCAAAAAATAGAATATTATCTTTAATTGTTTATGAGTATGTCACCTGATTCTATGGATTATTGTTGATATCACGCGAATAAAAGCCCTTTCTTTCAAATTGTTTTTGGATGGACCGACATGTATTAATGTATAACCTTAAAGTGTGGGCAGCAAACATCACTCACCTTCAGCAGCCTGTCTCCCACTTGTAGCTTCCCCGATGACTCAGCGATTCCCTCAGGTGTGATGGATTTCACAAAGATCCCCCTCTCACCTCCGATCACAGAGAAACCCAGACCTCCGGCCTGAGGCTTCTCCAGATCCACCTGAATGATCTCCTCCTGCACATCACACACACACACACACACACACACACACACACAATGAATGACACGTTTAAAGGCCTTGCACGTTCTGTGGATGCTGTGACAGCACAATGGGCCCACCGTGGCTCTACCTGTGCTCCGCCTCTTTGCCCATTTTTGGATGAACCAGGAAGTAGGAGGAGTTACACCAATGTCTACCTATCTTTATATATAATATATACTCAGACATTAATCGTACCTCTAAGGGACAAAGTGCTGCGAAATCCTCTGTATCTCGCAACTCTTCCCCTTTAAGAAAACCTAAAACAATAAATATGGTTGTTATTTTAATGCAAACTTAAAAAAAAAAAGTGCAACAAATGTACCTTTAAAGGAAGGAATGTACCGTTAATGTTGGACGAAAGCTTGGGACTGATGTTGTTGTTGAGAAACGAGACACATTTCTGTCCGGGGAACACAGGCTTCCCGTCCCTTTGAGCCAACAACAAATAAAAAAAATGAGTCACCGACATGTACAATATCTAGAATATATAGCCGATGCATGACTCGGCATAAAAACGAATAATAATCTCTGTGGGTTGCATATTACCTGGTGGCCTTGAGCGCGAGGTTGTCGAGGGAGAGCTCCAGCAGCCTCTCGCTCTCGCTGAGTGTCAGGTCCTGAGTGGGAGCGCCGCTGATGTAGTGGATTAAATCCAGTGGCTTCAGGCTTCCCTCCCTGTATGCCGGTGAACCTGGGACCACGTCTTTCACAAACAAGACTCCGAACACGCTGTCGCTCCCACCATCCAGAACCAGGCCTGGAGAATGGAGCGGATACAGTATTTCGGCGAACAGGATGAAGAGACGATAGAGAGACTCAGAGCGTTTCTTACCCAGTGGTTCTTTGTTGCTCTTAAAACAAATGTCTGGCAGCAGGTGAGCTTCGATGAAAGGTTTGAGCACCTCCAGGACCCTCCCCACGGTCAAATCCACCACCCGGGGGGCGGCGCGCACAAGGTTGACCACCTCGGTGTGGCCCATGTTGCTCACATCTGTGCTGTTCACCTACAAATAAAATCAAATTAGATTGCAAAGTATGAATTCAAGCACAGGTGTCGATTGTTCGGATCAAATGAGAATCTTGGTACCATGATCATTCTGTCCCCGGGCCTGAGTCGTCCGTCTCCTTTAGCCGGATCCTGCACGATGTCGTGGATGTAACAGCCGTGGTCGTTCCCTTTGGTGAGGGTGAATCCTAAACTGCCCTTTTCTGACTTCATCAGGGAGACCTGCAGCTCCACCTCCTGGCAACACAGAGGGAGTTATTGCAGTCGTGATGCACAGCAGAAGTACGGTGAAACCCTTCTCCTGTCTCAGGCCCTCACCGGTACGAAGTCCACGTCCGCGTCGGGTCCGTTCCCAGACATGGTGAGGTTCAAGGGCAGAGGTAGAGGAGGGGGCAGTGGATCGGGACTGGGGGCGGCGTGGGAGGACAACGCGGGGAGCGAGGGCGACTCCAGACCGGCTGAGACGGAGGGTGAAGGATGCCTGTGGCGCGGAAAACACCCACAGTCAGCTCCACACCAGAGCCAACACAGACGACATCACCGCCTACTCCGACACCACTCACCTGTAGCCGCGCTCCGACCTCGCCAACGCCAGGTTGGGCGAGTAGAACGCCGAGTGGACGGAGTCGTCCGCGTTGCTGTCGTAGCGGCCCAGGTTGCTGCTGGGCGTGTGGTAGACGGTCTGATCCCAGGGCTGCCTGCTGCCCTGCTCCATGGAGGCGGGGCTGAAGGCCTCCTCCACCTCCTCGTCCCCGTCCGTGCTGTCGCTGTAGCTGTTGCGTCGGCCGGGGCTCTTGAGCAGCAGCCGCTCCAGCGCCTCCTCCACGGAGGGCGGGCTCCTCTTGGCCTGCAGGGTGGGAGGAGAGGCCGCCGTGCCCACGCTGGTGCTGGGCTCCACCTGGGTGAACGCCTGCTTTCGGGGTGAAGGCATGGGGGTCTAAGGGCAGATAATAAAACCATTTAAAGGGTTGCAGTGCGTCACATTTGGTGACATCTGGTGGTGAAGTTGCACGTTGTATCCGTCACCTCAGCCTCATCCTTCTGAGCATGCAGGAGAACCTATGGTGGCCCTCAGTTGTCATTAAAGCTCAAAAGATGTTTAATTGGTCAACTCTGGGTTACTGTAAAAACATGGCGGCCCCCATAGGGTGGACCCGCTCCTGGTGTAAATATACAATAAAGGGCTCCTTTTAGGGTTATTGTCATACATTGGGATGATTATATATTTGTAAAAATGGCTTTATATAATCGTTTTGTGATTCTATTTCTACATTTAGAAGTGCACACAGCACCTTGAAACTATAATTTTAGGAGACTCACCACAGGTGAGGTGTCCATCTCAGGAAGGACCCCAGGTTCAGGTCGACAGAGGAGCAACATCACTTCTTGACCTGTTCCACGCAAGGCTGATATCACCTCCTACATGCAGACACACACCATTCCAAAATAAATAAACAATCCCTTCTATCTAGAACAAAGTGTAAATCAGAAGGAGGTCACACGCACATGTTGCGAGAGTCCTTTGAGGGCCGTCTGATTGACCCGCATGATGACATCGCCCACGTTGATGCGTCCGCTCTCTGCAGCTGGTTGCCCGGGGAACAGCTTTTTGACCCGCACCATGCTGGAGCCGTGCGGCTCGTCGGGGATGTTCTCCTCTCGACTGAAACTGAAGCCCAGGCCTGACGTGTTCTTCACAAGACGCACCTCAAACACATTATCTGCACGGATGAACAAGAAATAAATAATCTGCAACTATTCACTAACTTGTTTTAGCTCTGGGGCCCAAACTTGATAGAATAGAATATGAATAGAAAATGATAAAAGAAAACGTCTCCTCTCGATATAACCTTCATAAACCGAGTACACGTTTTTTTTTGTTTTTTTTACACTTTGCAAATTCATCCCAAAGGCCTGATTGGTCCCTCGGCTGGGCCGGGTCTGGCCCGCCGGCCATATGTTTGACAGCCCTGGGGATGTGCGTGACCTCACCTGGTGTCATGAAACTGTACTCTGGTTTGACCTCCTGTGGCTGCTCTCTGCTCTTGGCGACACGAGGCGAAGTCCGCTGAGTCGAGAGCGAGGGAGTCTGGATCCTGTCTAAAGGTGGGTGACCCTTCTCCAGCAGCAGGTGCACCGTCTGGGCGAGGGAGGGAGGGAGGTGATTTGCATAATGTATTGTTGTCGGCGTTGAACCGACAGCTTGTGAGCAGGACACTGGGTGTTAATGGGACACCTCACCTGCCCGGTGTCTCGGAGAGCCTCCACCGCCTGCTGATGAGTGGCTCCCTCCAGACTCCTCCCATTCACCGCCATCACGCGGTCACCTAGGACGCACACAGGATACTTTTCGTAAGCAACAGCGCCCCCTCTCCTGCCACATGAGGGGGGGGGGATCCTGACAGTTCACCCCGTCAACTATACCTTTATGTATCCTTCCATCCAGCTCAGCGGCACCTTTCGGAATGATGGCTTTGACGTAGATGCCTCCGTGTCGAACGGTGGTGTTGACTCCGCCCTAGGACACGACACACAACTCTTAGTCCATGAAAATTTTGCTGACAGTATAATTTCTATGGGGGTTGATGTGAGGCGTGGAGGGCTTTTCTCTTTCATTTGTCAAATGATAAATGCTTTGTTTTTAATGTAATATATTTTCTAAAAAAGCTGTGTTTCCAGGAAGTTACGGGGCTCATGTCAAGTGCATTTGTCTAAAGCCATCCAACAAGACAATAGTCTTGTTGGATGGCTTTAAAACATGAACACAGCACAGTATGGCACTAAGACCTGACTGTGTAGGTGCCGACATGTCTGACACTTTTAGGTGTGTCAGCTACTTCCTGACTGATGTCACTCATTCGTTTTTAAAGTCCTTTCTTAACTTTATAAAAACAAAAACAAAAGAATATCTGCTTGCTATTTACCTTGCTCACCACCAACATGGTTATTTCTGATGTCCTTTAGTCTAATTATTCATAAAGAGTCAAAACAAAGCCTTTGTCATTTCATAATTGTGATTTCAGTTGTGCAATGAAATGAAAAGTCCTCCACTGTGAAGTTATACTGACAAGATGACAAAATCCAAACAATCAGAGATGATGTCAAATTACTTTCAGTGCACATTTAGTTATGATAATGAAGTGAATTTTATGTTATGTTTTAATCGCTAACACAACAAAACTAAAATTACTCAAATTAAAACTCAAATTAAGTATTAATCTGAATGCAAACACAAATCTGTACACAAAACAGAAAAGTGGATTGTTATGATACTACTGAGGAGTAAATGATAAATGAGGTAAATCAATCAAATCATATTAGAAGCATGTTAGTGGCAAAGCAATCAAGAGTTAGTACGTTGCTTTAGGATTCTTCCCCCCCACGATGACTGTTACTTTGAACCCATTATTGATTAAAAACAGAAAAAGTGAAACATTAGTTAAAAAAATACAAAAATAAGAGACTTCCACAAAAAACCCTCCAGATCTAACTACACCCAGCGTTACAAGAGCAAACCAAGCGACATATAAGCATATGAGCATATGCATGCACACATACTGTACACACATATCAGTGAGGGGGAGGGAAAGGGGGAGGGGCAAAACAAAGAGAGGATGAAAACCTTGCCGAACAGTACCGTGACACTTATGCCCAGGCTGCTGTCTTTTTTCGACAGCTCAATGTCAAATAGTTCTCCTGGACAGAGACTACTGACCCCTGGGGCATTACCATTTAAATTTTCCGTCACGTGCTCCTGCAAACAGAGAACAGGTGATTGAGTTGAAACGATCACAGGCTGGAACATGCAGAAAAGAGAGGGGATGAAAGGGGGGGGGCTGCAGAAACATGCAGTGTTCAGGTAACAAACTGCCTTACATTGACACGCTGAATGCAAAGCCTCTGTACAAGAGGCAGTTAGTGTGGCCAAGCATCTGACAGGTAATGCGTGATGCTTGTTTTGCAGGCGAGCCGTTGTATTTCTTATTCTGCTTATACACGCTGATTTTTATTTGCTCTGTAACGAGAAAAACGTCCTGATCCCGATAACACCTCTGCGTGCGAGGGTGTATTCAAACAAAAACAACCGTGTGCACCTTTTTGAGTTTGAGTTTCTCCTGACTACCGGAAAACGTCTCCTCGTCCATGTCCGAATCCCCCCAGTCGGAGAGCTCGGTCACTTTCGGAGCTTCCAACAACTTCCTGGTTTTGGGCGGCAGAGCCGGAGGCACGGGATCCGGATCCACGTTAGCTTCGGGTCTCCTGGACAACACTGTGACTCTCTCCAGGGACTGCTGGACTCCGTTGACAGGGGGCTGACTGATTCTGGAGAAATCGCTGGACCTGGAGTCCTGGGAGCAGAGGCTGGGGCGCTGGGCGAGCATGGACGAGGCGAGCGAGGGCGGGCCGGCGCTGTGGCCGGGCGGGCTGGGGCTTCTGGTGCCCACGTGCTCCTCCGAGGAAGTGTCGACGTCTGCCTCTCGCCTGTGGCTGGAGTTGGTGCTTGCCGTCGGCGAGGACTTGGCTTGGAAGGGAAAATAGCCTGAGGAAGAATCTGTGGAGGTCGGAACATACACGACAGTTTTCAAACGTCGGGGAGAACAAAACAAAACGCTAACAGTGGACATGTGGTGCCCGATTTTACCTTTGTACAGCCTCTCTCTGGGCTGTGACACCTCCAGGGTGACGTCATCCGGAGAATTATGCAAGATTTCAAGTGTGGCGGCGTGAGAGAGGCCTTCCAGGTCTATGTCATTCACAGAGAGCAGCCGGTCACCTGCACCACAATACAGCTGTCACTCACAAGGAAGAGCAATCGCTTATGCAAAAACACAAACTGAAACATTAGGTTTTCCCACCATCTGGTTTACATCCATTGAAACGAACCAATAAACAGGAATGGAGAGATGTGCCACGGTGGCAGGCCCTACCGGGTTTGAGGCAGCCATTGACGTCAGCAGGTCCCCCAGGAGTGATGGAGCTGATGATGGTGCCGAGGTCCGTATGACCCGAGTTCTCTCCTCCCACTACCTGGAACCCTGGAGAGCACGTGCAAGCACAAACACATGTAAACACACACACCCTGAGCTATAGGTGTTCTCAAATATGGAACATCAGGGGAAGGCATGTGGTGGACTTGTTGTGGCAAAGGGAAATAATACTAGTCCCTTGGAATAAATACCATAAAATACAGAATCATAGAGGAATAAAGGGCTCAATCTAAACTCAAAAAGTCTGCAAACACACTATAAATATTTTGAGCGTAGAACCGTACCCAGGCCATATTTCACATCTTTCTTCAGCTTTACAGTTTTGATCTCTCTCTCCGGAGACGGCAGGGCGTTTAACTTTTTCAGGAGTGAATCTGTAAAAACACCAAAGACATTTATGGAAATACAAGACAAATATATCGAATGAGCTCATTTCTTGTCTGATGCATGAGGCAGTGAAAACTCTGCGAATTAATTTCCAGAGGGGTTTACAGACGGCCACTCACAGCGCATTAGTATCCGCGCACTGGGATAATTAATCAGCCCAGACAGGCATACAGTGCGGCTTGACGGGCCCCTGCTTTAGCACCGCGGGCTAATGGGCCTGAAGAGATGGGCTAAGCTCGGATGAAAGGGAAGGTCGTGAGTGCAGTGCCAAGCATGGGGCTATTAAATGGTGGGAGCGGGGGCCAGGGTTCAGATCCGTGGGCAGGCGGCACCGAGGGGACTCAGTTCTGACATTACGTAAGCGTGATTTACAGACTCTCTCTCTCTCTCTCTTTTTTTTTGGGGTTGCAAATGACGTGCGAGGCCGTGCCACCGACATATGGTCGGACAGACTGACGAGGAGGATTAAGGCTCTTGTAAAATGAGTGATGGTGGATTCTGCACTCTATTAGCCTACCGTTTACTGAGGCGGGGGTGGAGGGGGCGCCAGAGGAGCTGTGCATGCTGACCCCTGCGAGAAGAACACAAGTGATCAGCCAGGATTTGGCTTTCGTGCATTTTGCATAACAATGAACACGGCTATATGTCTGCTATACTCACCCTTACCTACTACATATGCTTGGCCATTGTCCTCTATGGAGGAAGAGTCGGACTCCTTTTTGCTCAGGCTCCAGCCGGGGCTACTATAGGATGCTGTGCTGAATGACCTGAGAGGAAGAGGAGGAGATGAGTTAGTGAGGGATGAGGAGGCAGCTTTCATCGCTCGCTGGTGCAAATGGAATCTCTCGCACATTGGTGCACAAGGTGCAGTGTGTGCGATTTGGTGACATCTATTGGCGAAGTTGCATGTTGCAGCCCTCACCTCACCGATAAAGCTCGGAAGATGTTATGTATTGTTACTGAGGTAAACTCACAGAGAGGACCAGCTCCTGATGTCAACATACATTAAAGGGCTCATGTTGGGGTATTGTGAAAAGAACGTCATACAATCAGGTGATTATACATTGATAAAAATGTCTTGTATAAAATCGTACACACTGCACCTTTGATGTAAATGCCAGTTCATTCTTTTATCACATGAAATCAAACTCAATTTCAAATCCCATGTCGATTGTAAAGCCGACACCAAAGGGGGTGACTGGTATTAAAAACATGTTTGCTATTAATTAAAATACGAATACACACATTGGTAGGCACAACAACACAGATTGAAGGGCGCACACACACAGAGAGACAGAGACACACACACACACACACACACACACAAAATCACACACACAAACACACGTCCCCAGAGGTTTAATTAGAGGCAGAGGATTCCATGTCTCTGCAGTGTACAACAGAGCTAAGGTGTGGTAACAAGTCTTAACTTAGTAACCTGGTTCCTGAGCACAGCTCCAGGGACTCTGATGAAACTACTATCAGAGACGAGGACAAATAAAGACGGTTACCATGGTGATCGTTCACCCCTCCCCACTATACTCACTTGTCCTGTTGGTGCATCAGCGAGTCAGTGTCTGAGCTGGCTCGCTGGTGCTGCTGCTGGAAGTGAGGGGCCGCCTGGTGAAGCTGCGGCTGACCGAGTCCACCGTGCGGCTGCCCGCGATACGACTCAGCCGCTCGCTGCTCCACAGACTCCGGCATCTGTCCGAGGTTGTGGTGGGATCGGCTCATGTTCCGCGGGTTGGAGAGAGCCGCGAAGGCCGCTGGGTTGAAGCCCGGGAAGTGGAGCTCTTCTTGGACCATGATGGGACCGGACGGCGCCTTGTTCAGCGCCACCTCCGAGTACGAGATCCTCTTCAGGTGGTCGGGGTTGGAGCGCGTGGATAAGGTCGGGGCGAGGCTGCCGGAGCTCACCGTCCGACCCACCGAGTCCCCGACGCGGGGGTCCATGGACTGCTGCAGGAGGCTCAGAGGGGAGTTCTCTGATTACAGGGAAGGACAGTTGCAGATAGTAAAAATTACATAAAATATTAAATGAGTATAATCAGAATAAAAAGGGAGCAGGGATTTCTAATAACTGTTGATCTGTGCTTCTTCTTAACCGTCATAGTTAAAGGTGGAGTGTGTGAGATTTGTCATTTCTGTCACTTCACAATATTACAAAACAATTTCATACCGACATTTTCAGGAATTTATAATCACCTCAATGTTTTTTTTTTCCCAATTACCTTTAAATAAGCCCAATAATGTCTATTTACATGAGGAGCAGGTCTTCTCTATGTCAACTTTAGTCGACCATAGGTTCTCCTGCATGCCCAGAAGGGCGAGGGTGAGGTGATGGATGCAATATGCAACTTCACCTTTAGGTGTCACCAAATCTTGCACACTGCACCTTTAATGGTCTGGAACACTGAGTGAGTTTTAAAGATGGATGACGGCTCTTAAAAGTGGAGCCGGATCATCTTGGTTGCCCCCCTGTGGCAATCTGAAGTCTACATCCAAAAACCTGAACCTGGTCTAAATATAACCAAACCCTAAAACCCTACATACATATGTATATGTACAGCATCACCAATATCACTGAAATCAGGTCCATGCAGGACACATGCACCTGAGATCTTAAGGGTGGACCTATTTGTGGACACTTCAGTGTCTCGTACCCAGGTCCTGCAGCTCCTGGTTGTTCTGCCGGGCCTTCATCTGCAGGTGGAACTTGTGCTGGTCGGAGCAGAGCTGCACCAGATACTGACAGGTCTTGTTGCTGTCCGTCAGAAACAGATGCTTGATGCCGTCCGACGTGTTCTGCAGGCAGATCTTCTTCTTCTGCGGTGGGGACGAGTGATTAAAAAAAAAAAATTGTAAAACCTTGAGTGATACTGATGATTTTGCATATCTGATAACAAAGACACGGGGACAGCACTAACCCCAGAGGAGATCATTTTGGTGTCCCTCCAGGGGAACCTTAGCACGGGGGTGCGGTTTCCGTTGAGCACCTCAAAGATGTGCACCCCTTTGGAGTAGACGCCCAGCATGATGCCCGTCTGAGACCTTTTCTCCGGGAGCACCCGGTGAAAGTGGACTCCGTACTCCGTCAGCCTCTGGCTCACCTTATGACCACCGGTGCAGGGAGTGTATTAGTACGTTGCAAACCACTGACCAACAAACGGGGGGTGTTGATTCATCGGAACGTCGCTGACCTCAATGAATTCAGACTCCGCCTCTGCCTCGGACGCTCCGTAGTAGTTCCTGTGCAGTTTGGGCAGCTCCTCCCTGAGGGTCGACTGGTCCACTTTGTCCATGACGGACGCCGGGAGATAGTGCTCCAGTCTGAAATAGGTCTTCCCATGGAGCTGAGGGAGAGAGATTAGTTCACTTGAAAATAGCAATCGTCTATTCTTCAAATGTACAATCGACTCGATAGCTGACGCGTTATATGTGATGGTGAATATCCGGTACCTCAGGTTGGTAGTCACCAAATTCAGCCTGCAGTGCCAGTGAAGAAAGAATCATAGCATTTTCCACGTCACAGCGCATCCTCTCCTCTAAGATATCCTTACGCAGCTGCAAGTAGTACTGGTGTTTGGTCATGGCATGCCTGTGTGCCACGAAAAATAAAAGTATTACATTAGAATGCATAGGCCCAGCACCACTGTATATGGTTCTGAGAGAGGCTTACTGGATGAGTCCGACCTCCTCCATGAAGAATTTGATACGCAAGAAAAGGTTAAAAGGCACGTCGAATTTCTTCTTCTTGGGGTCGTCCTTCCATCCGTCCGGTGCCACTTTGGAAAGTTTGGCATTGAGTTCAGTGAAGAAGAACTCGTTTTCTAAAGGAAGGGGTTTCATAACAGAGAGTGGGGGAAGGAGTGAGGTGAAGGAAATGAAGGGAAATCGATCAGTACAGTGACATTGACCCATCAACAAAAGCATGGTGGTGCAAAATGGCAGCCGCAACAAAAACACCATTTACGCAATATGTGATTACATACTTGTTAATATAATAACTATGCTGCATGTTTAATTTTAGGCCAACATAAATGGATCAAAATAGAAATCTTGCACACTGGACCTTTAAAAGGTGTCCACAGGTGCTACATGCAGTTACCTCTGAGATAAGCGAGGCCAAAGAGATGGTGCTCCACCAGCCCAATGTGGGCGACCACCATGTCCAGCACGTCTTTGCACACCGCCTTGATGTCACAGCTCAGCTCCAGCTTTTGGCCACTCAGCAGGACCACGCCCACTTTCCTCTGCACCTCCTCCACCTTCCCACGTTTCTTGCAGGCGAAAAGGAAAAAGCAGGGAGCGGTGAAGTCTTACCGGTAAATATGCGTCACTGCACCCGTAGCAAACATTGCTTTAAAAACAAGAATGCTCACTCTTACCATTATGGAAGAGGGAACGGATAGAGAGACGCAGGGCTCGTTGGCCATCTTCACAAACTCAGGCCCGAGGAAGTTCTGCATTTGGGATGGGGAGAAAACTTTATTTCAACAAAATGTCATGCAAACATTACAAAAGTAAGCCTTTTTTCTTTATCTAATATTTTTATATGCATGCCGAGTGCTTCTGTTTCATAACACCTCCTTTCCTCAGACCAGCGTCATGGCAGCGGCTCATGTGATTCATTTGTTGAGTGACACACGCAAACACACACACGCATGCACACGCACACGCACACACACTTCCTTGTTGAGTTTCTGTTGTGCAGTTTCACCAGCAGTGGAAGAGCAAGATTCCTTCACTCAGAGCTTGAAGGATTTCTTTTGTAAAGTGGAAATTCCCATGTCCGACATAATATCATTAAGAATTTCACCTGAAAAACACTGCATGTAGAATCCACCTTAAATTTCCCTTCCCCCTTTAGTCTTACATTTTCAATTTTTGTGTTGGCAGGCTGTATAAATATGAATTCACGGCATACTATAAAACTCCCACAATTCCCTTTACCCGCATATTCCTGATTACCATAGACCAGCTGAGGTGACATATGTGTTGTAGTCAGCAGTTTGTATTTAAAGAACTCCCAGTGAGCACTGCATCATCAACATGGCTGCCAGTGAGCACGGGCTAATTAAATAAAGTCATTCATCATCAAACATTCCAAAATCAACAGGCCTCCAGTAATGCAAAGTCAGGCCTCAGATCAGTGTGTGTGTGTGTGTAGCCTGCATCTCCATGGTTACAAAGGATGTTTTGTGTAAATACATTTAATAATAATTAAATAATAATTTCTAAGGACAGGATAAAATCTTTCTCTATGAACTTCACAAAGATATCATTGTGTCCGTTAATCCAAACGTTATGCAACTACTGTTCCGTGGAATACTGGCGTTAAAATGTATTTGATGGTACACTGACTCGTAATTGCCTCTGTCACTCCACCCGAACCCACTCAGCACCTCACTCACACTGTGCAACCATGTTGATGTGTGGGGAAAAACTCTCCCACATGAAGCGAATGAATGCATGAATGAATGAATGAATGAATGAATGAATGGGATGAACTGACCTTTGATTTGCGGAGTGGTACTGACGAGTTGTAGAGGGGGTCCCGGAGGTCCAGCATGGAGGAGCGCGGCGGTACCAGCGGTTCGTCCACGTTGTAGAGGTTGGCCCTGGACAACCTGTTGGCCAGGTGGGCCTGGAGCCGCTGCACCTCCTCCTCCTGCTTCTGGAGGAGCAGCTCGGCGCCGACCAGGCCTTCGTCGGCGCCGTCATACTGCCTGTAGGGAGGGAGGGGGGAGGGAGGGCGTCAGGACAAGCTGATACTGTCAAAACGCTTCATAGGAACACATGTTATATGCAGGAGTCTGAGTGACGACTCGTGGGAATTGTCTCTTATGTGAAAACCTTTTTAAAAATGCCAACTAAACTCATTAAAGGTGCAGTGTGCAAGATTTGGTGAGGTTGCAATACTGTAGCCATCACCTCACCCTTATCCTGTCTAGTGCGTCCAGTTTTACCTCTGTAAAAACATGGCGGGCCCCATAGAGAGGACCCGCCTCCTTGTGTAAATATACATTAAGAGGCTCATTTAAGGGTAATGGGAAAAAAACAAAACATTTAGGTGATTATAAATTCACAAAAATGACAGTATGTAACTTGTTGCATTTCTAGAAGTGACAAAAATGACCCAAAATCGTCCACACTGCACCTTTAAACACTGTGACTACACGTGCTCAGTGCAGCAGCACAGATTAACAACTTGGGCTCCCTGTTAGCAGGCGCCGCGGCAGCAGGCGGTGTCAGGTCTGTAATACCGGAGATTAGAGAAGACAGAGATTGCTGAATGTGGATGTGGCATTAGATGACCTCACTCGCCAAGCATGGAGGCACGGGGACCACTGACCCCGCTGTGCCGCCACCAGCTGTGGGAGGAGGGGTCAGCGACACATGCAAACATGTGGATTCTGCTCTCTCTCTCACACACACACACACACACACACACACATACGTTCCCACACAGCGGAGCAGGTGGCGAATTTCAAGTCAAAACATTTACCACCCAGACTTGATCATGGAACCAGTTAATAAATAAGCCTGTACAGATGCAGCATTAGTGCAATGAGAAGCAAACACCTGGTGCAACCACTGCAGAGGCTTAATAATCAGCTGGAGGGGGGGGGGGCGCAGCAGGAGTTACATAAAGGACTCCACCCACCCACCCACACACACACACACACACACACACACTTTTCCAGATTTGCAGGATTATTAAAGGTGCAATGTGTAGGATTTGGGTAATTTGTGTCCCTTCTATTAGTAGAAAAATATATTACAAATCAATGACATATAGACATTTTCACATTTATGTATATTTACACAAGGGGCGGGTCGTCGTCATGTTTTTACAGGAGCCCACAGAAGACGTTCTAAACATCTTTTGAGTTGAATGTTACTGGAAAAAAACTCTTTCATAAACAACTCAAAGCATATTCATCTTTTCTCTATCTCCCTGGTATCCTCTCTTTGCTCTCATCCGCTCTTGCCCCTCCCTCGCAGACTGCTCTGATTGGCCAGCGGGTCCAGAATTGTATTTGGTCAATTGGCGAATACATCAAATGTGGCGCCCACTGCCACAATAACATCAGGTTGAATGGGAATTGAAACTACTGCACTCCCATACATCCCATTGAAGGATGGGAAAACATGAAAAAGCACACACACACACACACACACACATACATATATATATATATATATATAGAGAGAGAGAATAGTGTACAATGTGTTACCTGTTCCTGTGTGTGTTGTGACTTGTCAGTGACAGAACATCGTTTTCAGAGGAAAGTGCCTGCTGGGAGCCGAACCGCCTCGCCTCACTCGGTTTCTTAGCTGAAAGAGATGAGGGAACATGAGCTGTGCACACACATGCATGCGTGTACACACACACGCACACATACACACACAGACACACAAACACACCCTGCAGACGTCCGCCGCAGACCTACGTGCATGAACATGCAGTGAAGGCGGTGCAACACAAATTGGGTCAAATCAGAGCCACAAATTGTCTGTTGACCTGTGTTGTAACTGTGTGTGAAAGATCTCTGTTGTGTTATTGCAACGGATGTGTCGCATATTTTATGTGACACATCCGTTGCAATAGTCTTTACTAACCTTAACATCTATGACTCATTTTCTTTTCTTTTTGGAACTCGATCACCGTATTTCAGAATAAAAGCGGCTCTTTCCCAACGCTAGGGTTTGAACTGCGAGCAGCTGCCACAGCTCAGTGTCAACCCGCTTTATGCAACAGTGCTAAACGTGAACATGGAGTTGAATGGAAGAGGGAAACTGGCATTTGACCTTTGTGAACACCGCCTCCCTTCTGGTTTGGTATCATTACAAAAACAACAGCTCCACGTCCACATGAGACCACATTAAAACGGACTGCTTTCATAAATACTGTTCCAGTTCATTACGTGGGAGTGTGGGGCGATGTTACATGAGATTCACTACATGGGAAGTAAATAGAGAACATTAACACTCTTCTCTCCCATATGCATCTGCCTTTGACGTCGTCTTTGTTTTCATTGCACAATCCGTGAAAGCACAGGTATGTTATCTTGTGCAATCGCTCATCGCCACAGACGTTATCGTCTTCCAGATTAAAGGTTGATGAGAGTCTTTGAAAACTCCCGAAAGCAAAATTCAAAGAGCGGCATCTCTTAATTCTGATTAGACTAACTGAAGCAAAATTATTTCCATTTTTACCTCTAATACCAAATCAAAGTGAGATGTGTGTCATTCTGAAAGGGCCTCCCAACCCGGGTGGTGACTAAAATACTTGAAGGAGCCCTGTAAGGACATTTCTTGTGTTACGGTAATTGCCTCTTTTGTCACACAACATGTGATTACAAAGACTAGATATGCATTTGTAGCACTTGTGAGTTCCTAAAAAGGATTTGCACACCGAAACCCGCAGTGTATATGATAATAATAGTGTGTGACTTTTGGAATGTCTCTGGCTCCAGAAGTCAATTTTATTCCCATTCCGTGAAAAGCTTGTAAACAGAATTCTGGCCGAGCAGCTGAACACAACGAACCACAAAACATCAGATTTAGAGCAAAATATGATTCAAAAAAGAAGCAAAGGTAAAACACTATTTGAAAAATACCCATTGCTAATAACTTCCAGGCAACTGTTCTCGGATGTTGACCTTTAGCCTGTGAGGAATCTGATTGTGGTCGACATGATTTACAGGCTGATTCACCGATCAGAGGCCGAGAATTCTGCCTCGAACAGAACTCGACATATTTCTCACGACACAGTTGATAGAACAGACTCCCGGCTTCTACAGGGGCATGTAACATGGTTTTACAACCTCATAATGTAAAATCGCCATTGAGGAAAAAGAATGGAATGTTTGAGTTCTATGAAAGGACCCAGGGGCATCGTTTACCTTGTCTGTACTCTGGATCCGAGGAGGTCACCGAGGGGCTTTCACTGGATGAACTGTAATCACTGTGGTACCTCTGGTGGGTGTGGACCGGGTCTGGCGGGGGAAAGACATTTAAAAAAAGAAATCATGAAAAAATTGAATGCATGCTGCGGGGTGAGGAAACGAGACAAGTGAATGAGTCAAACCGAACCTTCATGCACATTGAAATGGTTAAAGGGACGTGTTGTTGCCGTTTGGTTTATGAGGGAGGTTCCATCACGCAACATGAAACTTGGACAAGCTGACGAGTTACCGTATGTTTACAGGACTCACAACCTCGACGTGATTCTCAACTGGTGGGTTGCGACCGCAGATCTGCTTTCAGTGGGTCGCGAGCTTTTGACTGGAAAGAAAGAGCTTTTATTTTGAAGAGGATTTTTTGTTTTTTGTGCCATCTATTCACACTCCTCAGCAGTAGGTGGTGATGATACCCTGTAATGCCAATGACACGCGCCTTTTCACAGATAGACGAAGACCGGCAAAGTTTGTTTACATCGGCTAATTGAACACATGGCTAATTGGTCAGCTGCATCTTGTAGCCTAGTTTCTTGGCCTTCAAAATAAAAGTCCCATGGTTTCTTATGTGGCACCCCTGGGAATAGAATCACCCACCCCTGAACAACACCATCTTTTTATGGAATACAAGTTGAAAATGGTCCTCGATTTGGGTCGCGGCTCGTCATTCAGGGGGGATGGTGGGTCCCGAACCCGGACCAGTTGAGAACCACAGCACCACGGCAGCAGACGAGCACATGGAATGAAGTCATGCTGTTGGTAAACACTCCTTGTGGAACACAAATGTGTCTGAAATTAAAAGCAAGTATATGCAGGCATGGTTAGGAGGTTAAGGGGCGTAATCTCTCGTGTTGCTTGACTGGGTGAACCACACAAGTCAAGACCAGCTCACCGCAATTATTTACAGCTCTGTCTCGTAAATCCAATCATGGACTCGGATGGATTGTGGAGCCGCACGGGAAAACAACACAAGAGGATCGAGTGTGTTCCTCTGCCCTGCACAGTGGAACCTGAAAGTCCTGCTCCTCAGTATCAGCAGCATAGCTGGGATGAATGGCATTCCCCAGTCATTGCTCATGCGTTTAGGTGGATGAAGGTTCGCGGAACCTTGCGACGGTGTCTGTCTTGTGTAAACATCATTAATAAAGAAAAGCCATCGGGGCCCAGCTGAAACTGTAATTTTATAAATACAGAGGGGCAGCAGCAGGAGGAGGGGGAGGAGGAGACGCCCAAAATAGATTTCCACCTCCTGCTGGTTGGTGACTCAAGGGTTCCCCGTCTGCTGTAAAAGGTACAGGGAGTGAACTTGGGTGTTTTTACGTTAATTTACTATTTTAGTTTGATCCAGACCAGTACAAGCACGGGCGCGCGCGCGCGCACACACACACACACACACACACACACACACACACACACACACACACACACACACACACACACAAATGATAAAGAATTCAGGCACCTTAAGGGTAATGGTGGAAATAGTAAAAGAGGAAATTAGGAAACCAGTGTCTGTTATAAAATGCGTTGGAACAAAAGGAATAAAAACAAAAACAAGGAAACATTTATGAAATAGACATTAGGGCCTAAGAAGGAAATGGAGGGATGCTGGGGAGCCATTTCACCATTTTTGAACATTCCATTCCATTTCTTGAGTTTGTGATGCCTGTTTAGACAATTTCAAAACAATACTTCTCAGTATTGTCGTTAAATCATAAGTGGGAAAAACGCATCACGACACATCCATGAATCAGTCTCTATTACAGACCCCAACATGACTTTGGATACACTGTGGAGTGATTTAATTCAAGATAATTCTCTGAATGCTTGTAAACAAATGAAGCTAATAGTTCCTCCCCCTAATAACTCACAAGTGTATTTTGCCATTTACTTCCAAGATCTCTTATACAAAAATGGCTTGCATATCTCATTAGGGTGATGAAAGCACCCCTGAGCAGATTTAAATAAAACAGACACATTTTCTGGGAGGATGGTCTTCACACATTCTCAGCACTTCATCCCATCGTCATGTGTCTCTCTCCCTCCTCTCCTGAACTAATTCTCTGGCACCCGTTTCCTCAGGGCACATAAACACAGCTCTATAGGTTTTTGCCCTTTTGGGGAGTTCCAGCTGAGAGGAGACAACAACTCAGACCGTGAGGTTATTTAAATTCTGATGGTCCCTGAGGGGGGGGGGGGGGGGGGGGGGTGTGTTGGGGGGTTTGATGTGGGGGGGGGGGGGGGGGGGCTTTTAAAGTGCTTGAAGCTTCTGCAACATTAACGTGACTCAGGGAGGCAAGGACTTTGTGGAATGGCAATTTTAGATTTCTTGTGAACCTTTATAGTTGTTTTGGCTGCACATTATTCATAATATAAAGAGGAAATTAGTCGAGAAAGGATCACAAAAGCTTTTTCATTAAATCCCTGGAAACACTGTAATCTTTTCTGCTGCTGCCTTTGGGGTCAACCAACCAAGGCGTAATATAATTACCAAAATTTGGAGGGTTGTGCTTTTTTGTGCAAAAGCCTTGTCCCCCCCCCTGTCCACCAACCCACCCCCCTATTGCTTCCCTCCACGGAGCAGCAACAGTGTTCTGTGTTTGTTGTCCGAGCTGGACACGCCCCCCGGCCCAAGAGCCACATGACCCGCTGCCAAGTGCCTGAAAAGTCCAATAACGTTAGGAATTCCCTCATCCGCTACGCATGACTCCAATTACAGTCGCTAGGTCTGCGAGGAGACTCTCTACCGACTGAAGCACCTTGGCACCAAATGAAGGAGGAGGAGGACGAGGAGGAGGAGGAGGAAGAGGAGGACGAGGGAGCTGGGTGAGACATGGGGGACGAGATGTAAACATGCCCATGCACACACAAACACACCGACCAGCATGCACACACTCACACACTCATCATATTCGTAGTGTATTTTGAAAATACACACGCACAAAAGACAGAAGAAGAGAAAGAAAGTGGGTGAAACCTGAGAGCACTGACCACTGCTGCGCCATCACTTTCCTGTAGAGAAGAACAGAAACAAGTAAGGGAGAGAGAGAGAGAGAGAGGGAAAGGGTGGAGGGGGGGAGAAAGGGGTCTGTGCCAAGTAACACATCCACAAGGCCCCGCAAAATGGTCTGTGCTCAATTAGGCCCCCATTCATATTATAGCAAAACAGAGCTGGGATGGAATACGACAATATTTTGCCTCAGTCGATTTGGATGGGATGAAACATTCCTGGAGTCTGACATCAATCATAACTGAATATCAATTAGATGCCACCGACACGTAAAACAAATAGAATACTTCACCTGGCTCCCTTCCTTGCGCTGAGAAACGTAAAGGTGCAGTGTGTAAGATTTGGTGACATCTAGAGGTGAAGTTGCAAGTTGGATCTGTCACCCCACCCTCGCCCTTCTGAATATGCAGGAGAACCTCAATTGTCATTGAAACTCAAAAGATAATTGGTACGTCCACTCTGGGCTACTGTACAAATATGGCGGCCCCCGTAGATAGGACCCACTCCTCATGTAAATATAAATTAATGGGCTCATTTAATGGTAATGGAAAAAATTACACATTGAAGTGACTATACATTTGTGAAAAGTGTCAGCTTGGAATTGTTTTGTGTGACAAAAAATGACTGGAATCGTACACACTGCACCTTTAAACACGGTCATACAGCGTTTTAAAGATGCCTCCTCTGATTACAATCAGCCAAAGGGATGAAGAGGGGAGGGATGTAAAGGAAGGAGAAAAAGCCACAGTGGAGGAAAATAATGTTTGGATGGTGGTTGGGTCAGCTTAAAAAAAAAAGAAAAAAGAATGTTGGAGGGAGGTAGAGAATGGAGGGGGGGGTAGAAGAAGAAGAAGACAGTGGTTCACTGTATGAAAAGCAGTAATACCTCACGCTCCCTCAGCCAGCACACCCATAGAGCCACATGTGACTCATTGCACACAACATATGGAGACTTTACCAAGAATTCAGTAAGCTCATAAGGAAAAGCTCTGGGGGATGACTGCTGACATGTTAAACAATCGTGGTGTGTGTGTGTGTGTGTGTGTGTGTGTGTGTGTATTCAGGTATTTTGATTTTATGTGTTTTCTCAGTCTCGACTGTGTGTGGTTGCTGCACGCATGTGCGCTTGGTCCTATTTAAAAAAAATCTTTATTCCGGAGCATGTGTGACAGTTAGACAGGAATGAAACCAACCTGTAATTACATCAATCGACAATTTGCAAACCTCTGAAGCGATGACTCATACGTTCTGTCCATCCAGCCCCTTTACCCAAATGGTGGTTGCAGATGGACACACACCACACACACACACACACACACACACACACACACACACACACACACACACACACACACACACACACACACACACATACCACCCAGGAACCAGTCTGCTCACGTTATCCTTATCACATTATAACTTCCCTGATGGACCCGTCTGATTTCTTCCAGCCATCTCCAAAGTTTGTCTTCTACTTGCACGACAAAGTCATGTCATCACATTAGTCTGTCTGTTTGGAATTGCAAAAGGGACGCGAACCAACAAGCGTATTCATCGATGATGTCGTCGAGGCACGGCAAGTCCCGACAAAGATGTGACACCATGCGTTACTGAATAATGACACATGGCCGTGCTCAGACGTGCCCTGAAAAATCCATTATCTTTCAGTAACCATGACAAACAGGAAGGATTGCACAGTGAGTTGGGGATGAGTATTTTTCCAGCTCATTCATCTGAAGTGGAACACCCACTATGGTTTGTTTACATAAATCAAAATATATAAAATCACTATTCTATATAATCACATGTATCAAACTTGTGGCCCGCGGGCCAAATGTGGCCCGCAAGATTATTTCATGTGGCCCGCGAGAGCTTGAAGGCATATGATAGTCTAAAAATAAAAGTCTAAAGCATATATTGCCCTTGAACTCTAAATAATTACACATGCCACTTTTTATGTGTCGCAGTGTATTCAGTATGTTTACAGAGTGTTTGTATTTTCACATGTATTTGTAACTTGAATAAATAATAATCAAATAATCGAGGCTATTCTTGGTTAGCAGTGAGTTCCCTTCAGACTATGAGGAAGCCAAGAACAGAAATAGCTCTAAAAGAGTAAAGAGCCATGGAGTGCTTATTCCCCTCCAATAACAGCATGGAGAGGGCGCCGATGCCAAATTCCTCATTTTTGGAAAGTGAGACGAAAGGTGCAGGCGTGAAGGATTCGACAAAGATTGATTTACATACAATCCCAAAAAGGCATGAGACGCGGAATGTCTCAGACGTAAAGACATAAAACCAAGCCCCTTGAAGATCAAGTTAATTCATGTGAGGGAGGAACACTCACCATCGACCGCATGCCTCAGCACCTGAAGCTTCCTCTGCTTCTCTTTGATCCGGTCGTAGGCGCCCGAGCCGACGGACACGGCCGAGAAGTGGTGAGGTTTCCGGCTCTTCAGCGCGGCAAAGTCGGGGTAGGTGGAGTCCCTCTCCCTGGATGGCCGCAGCGGCGATTTGTGCCGCCCCACAGAGTGGGTGCTCAGGGCGCTGCTGCCCCGCCGGGCGTCCTCCAGTGCTCCGAAGCGAAGGGCCTCTGGGTCGATGCAGGCCAGGTCCACCGAGGAAGCCCAGGTCTTCCTGCTGGCCTGACTGGGACGCGGATCGCCGCTATGGTAGGCTAAGGACCTCCGGTCCAGCTCCACCGGCCGGCCCTTCTGCTGCGGGTGAAGAGGGTGCAGGTAGGGGTACGAGTGCTGGTGGTGGAGCGGGGGGTGTTTGGAGTACAGTTCTGTGGGCGACTCGGAGCTGTGGTGGTAGTCTGACGCGTTGTACTGCAGGGCCGCCACCTCGTCGCCCTTCATCAGGCCCTGCAGGGAGCCCATGGATCGGCTGAGCCCGCGGTTCAGAGACGTCTGCTCCTGAGTCCTGGCTCGATACCGCTCCAGAACCCTGGGGGCGGCGCTCCTCCCTGACAACAAAGGAGAGGTTTTTATTATACCACAGAGTCAGAGAACAGCCACAGATCCAACACTAACACACCCAATCTGGAACGTGAAAGAGGTGTATTCATGAATGAAACACACCCAAACGATGTTTGGCCTCCCACTGCCCCTCTACTAAAAGACTCAGGGTCCCTACTGGACATGGGGTAGGCATTCAATACGCCCTCAGATTCCTCAGTCAGAGTGTTGAGGGGATACAGTGCGAACACGGGATGAGCTAGACCTGGGCAAAATATGCTTTTATTTTGAAATGCCTCCGTACGCCCCACTTCCTTTGTTTCCAAAGCAATTTGGTTTCAAACGAGTGTTTCCCTGTACTCTGTGCATAAGGGAACAGTTTGAATTTATTCAAATGGACTGGAATTGTAAAGATGATATCGAAAAATACATAAATAAATAGCCCAGAAAATGTTTTTAAATAATTGAATTGAATGATATCAATGGTGATATAAAAAAGTTTGTTTAGCCCCCTGGGTTTCTGATGTGGAACCCCCTGGAAAAATTATAGCCCACCCCTGGGATAAGCTGTGCAACGTTTCCTTGCTTATTAAATTACAGATAATAATAATATATCTTGATATTGCACAGTAATTCGACAGATTTGATGGCAACTAATTTGAATTAGAAGCCCATTGATTGAAAATAAATCATCTAAAGTAAAACAGATATTTTGAAATGACACGCCACTCCTAACTTTAAGTCTGTTTGGTGCAGTAGCTAATTTCCCCATCGCTTAAAAACAAATAGAACAAACGCTGCCACAATAACAAATAATTTTTACCACTCGCATCCAGCCCGCCTATCGCCCTGTCATTTTCTATTCTGAATAATAAATGTTGACTTGTAGTTGTTGAAACTCAAACAGTGGCGGAGAGAATGACGGCAGAGATGAGAGAGAGAGGGAGAGAGAGAGAGAGAGAGCGAGAGAGAGAGAGACGCTCAGTGCTGTAAAAAGCTGCACGGCGGCAGTTTAATCTACAAAGCATATGCTCTGGCCTTAACACATCAAAGATGGAGCGTCCTCCAGAAGACGCTAGAACGAAAACATCGCAACAGGAAGTCTTTTCTTTTTCGGAGCGGTTGTTGACATAAACAAATATGACCCCGGGTTCGAGAGCAGAAGGATGAGAGCTGCTCCTTGTGCAGCGAGACACTTAAGCAGTGAGTAAGACTCTTTGCATGTACTTTCCCTGAGGCGGCCTGGTGCCGAGCCGCAGAGACAAAGCGCTGATACAAACAGCAGAGCAGCAGCTTCAAAATATGCATCTGTAATCAATGCCATGCCACGCTTACATAATCGGGACGGTAGCCACTCGCTCTGTTCTGCTGCTTTTCCACAGCCTGGAGGAAAAAAAAAAAAAAGCTGCAGTTCTCCCAGAAACCACCGGGGCTGTTGGGTCATATTTTCCTGAATTAAATCCCATTCCAGGTCGAGCTGGTGTTGTTCCCTGTACAGTTTCCCACAAGCTCAGAAAGCCATGACGTGACCAGAGTAGACTCTGACAACCAGGGGAAGACATTTAAATCCACTTTTCTCAAATTAAAGGTGTAGCGTGTAAGATGCCGGCAAAATTATTTCCATTTAAAGGTGCAGTGTGTACGATTCGGTGACATCTAGTGGTGAAGTTGCATGTTGTATCCATCACCCCAACCTCATCCTTCTGAGCATGTTGGAGAACCTGTGGTAGACTTCAGTCATCAAAAGATGTTTAGTATGTTCACTCTGGGCTGGCGGCCCACCATAAAGAGGACCCTCTCACAAGGGCTCCTCATGTAAATATACATTTATGGGCTCAT
Source organism: Chascanopsetta lugubris (assembly GCA_016785325.1). Taxonomy (NCBI): domain Eukaryota; kingdom Metazoa; phylum Chordata; class Actinopteri; order Pleuronectiformes; family Bothidae; genus Chascanopsetta; species Chascanopsetta lugubris. Next base: position 121,691 of record JAFBJT010108484.1, read on the forward strand.
TTAAGGCTAATGGGAAAAAATAGAACTTTTAGATTATTGTAAATTAAAGAAGATTCAGTCGGAATGTAATTGTTTTGTAATATTTTTGGAAGAGACTAAAACGACCAAACTCTTGTTGCACCTTTAAAACTGCACCTTTGAAATGGATTCCAATGGATAAAACGCTAAATCCAACCAACTTCTCACAGCCATAGGAAGGAAGCATAGACAAGATTCTCCTCTGACCTAATTATCTTGTTAAATACATTCATCTTTATCTCAATAAAAACCTTTAACCTTATCGAAAGCCTGCGTCTGGTTCCAGCCTCTTTTTGTTACTTTCTGTCGCTCACATGAAGATAAGGAAACATAAGCGTGACCTGGTTTACACTGATGTGAACAGAAAGCAGATACCATGATCATGACCTACCGGTGGGGAAGCGTTTACAAAATCTCTGTGTGAACAAATGACAGAATCACATCACAGCGAGCGAACACAGCTCTAGCTGCTGAGTGTGTGTGTGTGTGTGTGTGTGTGTGTGTGTGTGTGTGTGTGTGTGTGTGTGCTCATCTTACCCGAGGGTAAACCTTTGCCCCTCAGCCTCTCTCGAATCTCTTTGCTCCGCTCCGGAAGAGACTCTCGATCAGTCAACAGACCGTCCAGCTGAGGACAAGACAACCAGAGGTTAGAAAGTTCATGTTCAATCCCAATTAACTCCACCGTCTAAACAAGTGATTCTCAACTGGTGGGTCGCGACCCAGTTTTCAGTGGGTCACGGGCCTTTGAAAGGCGGAAAAAAAGTTACAAGAAAAGCCCTTTTATTTTGAAGAGGATTTTTATATGCAGAGTGCCGTCTGCTATTCACACTCCTTAAAAGGAGCAATGTGTACGTTTTGGTGACCTCTAGAGGTGACGTTGCACTCTAACCCTTACCCTTCTGGGCATGCAGGAAAACCTATGGCAGACTTCTGTCATCATATTGTCATTGTAACATTCTCAACGATGACAGAAATGGCCAAAATCCTACACGCTGCACCTTTAACAGGAGCAGGCAACAGGAAAGTATGGAGTGCAAAGGGTGTATTCAAACCCCTATCAATAGCGCGCTGTACCTGCGAGAGGCTGCCCAGCACCAGGCGGACTAGTTTCCTGACGTAGGAGAAGGGAGGGTCACAGGTGGAGTTGCGGATGTGTTTGCTGCAGATGTCCAGCACCGTGCGCAGCGACATTCGACTCAGTGTGACGTCGTCGCACATGTTGAGGAGCAGGCTGTTCAGGTGTTCGCCCAGCTTCATAGGCTGTGACGGGGATAGGGAGAGAGGCAGTGAGAGGAGCGGTGCTTTTGACGTAGCTTCAGGTCACATAAGGCAAAGACAGTCCTTACTTACACGACTCATGCACGTTTCAAATCTCCATACACTCGATCAAAACCTTAGACTTATTACTAAGACGTCAGTTTTCAACTCACAGTGCTTGGATCCTGTTCTTGGGTGGCAATAAGCTGGTGTTTTAGAGTGGATGGTTTATGCTGTTTGTGTAATCCAGTACCTATAGCCCTTGCAATAATTCAATGAAAGAGACTTAACCAAAAGACAGCTATTAAACTGCCACCTTTCACCATAGGGTTGAGGTGGTTTCAAAAACGTAGCCCGTTCTCGCTGTTTTTATGAAAATGATAACTCCACCTTTGATTTACTATTTCATTATTCTGGTAAAGTTATGGCTTCATGCTCCACTGTAAAAAAATGTAATAACATAAAACAATTCATTATTTCAGATGATTTAAAGCAATTTTTGGTTTATCAATTGGTGCTGGATAGGTAGTGTGATGCAAAAGGGGAAGTGAATCAGTATCTTGACATTGACATACACACCTCCTTTTTCCACAATTTTTTTTTATCTCCAAAAAATCAAACACCGTGTGAGGGGTGGAGACATCTAGAGACTATCTCACAGTTTCGCTCAGTGTGAAAGCTAAACTGTGCAGTCTGATTGAAATCTGTCCAGCACTGATACCCAGCCCGTGTACTCTGTTTCGCTTGGACACATGCCACACAGATGAAGCAGGAACAACCTTGAACTCTTCCATTTTGCTGAGTGGTCACCGGGTATCCAGTGCTGTCCTTTTCAGCTCCATTCGAAACAATGAAGTTAAAGTTTAGAAACAAACTTGGAGCTCCGGAGACATTTGAGGTAAAAGGGTGTTACGGACCCTGAGCTCTTAAATAGAAGCGAAGCGGATGAAAAACTCTTTCGTGTGAGTTATGTTGTCTCCGGCCTGTGGGCGGGACTTTCTCACAGATCTGAACACGCGGCACGGGTCGTGTTTTACACCTGGCTCGTTCTCACTCAGATATGCACGCATTGTGAAGTGGACCGTCTCCAAGAGGTCTCAGCACATCCAGAAAATATATTCCAGAGTGCGTGGAGCACAGGCCTGTTTTCTTATCCAGATGATCAGATGCAGATCTGACTTTAAAGGAAAGAGGGTGGAAAAAACTATTTCACACCAACATTTGTGCTGCAGATGAGCATATCTGAACTACTGACGTATCAAAAAAACATTTTCTGTGCAGTAATTCTACCGTGCCGTGGTGCAGGTGTGATGTGCAGGGGCCATGTTTGCGCGATTGCATCTGAAACGGTGACAACGACTTTCATTTGGGTGAGGCTGTTCAAGTGAAACATTAATGCATTAATATTGATATGCAAGTGTTTGCTTGCTAAAGGTGCAGTGTGTAAGATGTGGTGATGTTGGGCATGTTGCAAGCGTCAGCTCTTCCTTCCCTTTTCGAGCCTAGAGGAGAACCTGTGGTAGCTCTTTGTTGTCATTAAAGGCTAAAAGATGTTTAGCATGTACCCTCTGGCCTACTGTAAAAAGATGGCGGCCCGCAGAGGGAGGACCTGCTCCTGATGAAAATATACATCAAAGGGCTGATTTTAGGGGCAGTGTAAAAAGCATTAAACATGTGTAAATATGTCAGTATATAATTGTTTTGTAATCCTACAGCATTTACTTTGTCTGTTCTGGGCCACTGTACAAACATAGTAGTGCAACATGGCGGCCTCCATCGAGGGGACATGATCCCAGTATAAAATATAAACGTAGAAATTGGGTTAATTAACAAAAGTCATCCATATGAGATTAATTATCATAAGTACACAGTGTCTTACTATATCCACAAGGAAGCTGGGATGTGTGGTGATGGACTTACCTGACTTTGTGGGATCTCGTAATCTGCTCCCCAGAACAGGGTCATCCCCAGAGAGTACATGTGCATCTGTGAAAGAAACATCACTGAGGCAACGGAAGCTTAATTCAGTCTGGGTCTCTTAAGAAACTAGAATGGCACTCGGCTGTGAGCTCATACCTCTGCTAAGCTCTTGCATTAAATCAGGCTGGACTAGGATGCTTTAGTTGCTTCCACTCATATTGGGCATATCATACTTTTTGTCACGAGATCCATGATTGTTGTCGATGGGATGAAAAGCAGACATGTTGAAAAAAGAAAACTCGGATCCAGTTCAAATTTTTATGAAATTTTCCTAAACACATGCTTCATCCTTCCACTAAGTTTCATGGAAATCCACATAACCATTTTTGTATAATCTTGTTCACAAACAAACATAACCTCCTTGGCCGAGTGGAAAACTAAACAGTAATGACGCTAGGTTGTCATGCATGCACACATAATCTTTTTGAAATAAGTTAAACCTCCACATGTGAGAAACACAGACCAGAGCAGCTGTAATAAAAATAATTCATTCTTCTTTGGGGAAAGAGAGAGAAAAAAAAACAGGGACTCTCAGCCTAAATCCCAAAAACATTTTTCCATTTCCCTCTCCTCATTACTCCACTGCTCATTACTTGGAGAGCAGTCACTTCCCCTTGAATGTTGGGCTTGGTAGAGGAAAGAATAATCCAGACCTTGCCAAAGAATGCAACACGGCCGTCAAGGTCTTTGAGGAACGGATCTCACGGCGCACATTCGACAACACGCTCGCACCTTCAGAAAATGTGGAAACTTAAAAGGGCGCCTCTTAGAAAGTGGCGATAACCGCCACGCATGATGAATGAGTGAAAAGGAAAAAATGGGGCCGTTTGCAGCTGACGTATATTTACCCAGTCTCTGATAATGAGAGAAACAGATTTATACTTTCTACACTGAAATAACTCGGCTGGGGAGACGGGCCCTGGGCTGGAAAACTGACTCAGCACAAAACTGGAGTTGAGGTCTGTGGGGCTGAGCCAGAGACAGGAATCCAGTCATGCAAGCTCTGAGCTCCTCCACCAGAGAGGTGGAGTTGAACCAACAGGGGGGGGGCGTGGCTCTGAGGTTATGTATATCATGTGTTGCATTGCAGAATATAATAATAGGTTTGCTCTTGTTCAGTGTTGCAGCTGCAAACAATTAATAGGACCTGGCACAGTGTTGATGTGTCCTTGACACCTGACCGCGTCAGGGTTTCGACATCCTCAATATCACTATGGGAAACATGTAGCGGCCTGAGTAAGGGGATGCAAAGACAGAATCACATGATATTCAATCCAACAAAAGACACAAAGTTATGTCTGTGGGACACCAAACCTGCAGAAATGTCTATGTATTTTGATATGGATAGAATGAATGAGATGATTGCGCAATGATAGAAACTTGTCAAAGTCCTACAGAAGAACTGCTGGTGGCGCTAAATAGGCAATGGACTCCTTCCTCTTTGCCACCACAGGAGTTAGCCTCAGTAGCACATGTTGACAGGGCAGCTCACTCATCTCGCTGTCATGTATGCATTCGTCCGTAAAATAAACAAGCACGCATGTCTTTTCACAACGACGCCCTCAAGTTCAATGTATGTTGCAACACAGAGCAGGAAGTGTCAGGAATTCAAGGCTGTGTCCGTAGAGGGGTTAGAACAGTGGTGTCCGCCCCGGGGATGACTTTGTGTGTATCAAGTGTAAAGATTGCAAAGAAGATGTTAACCGCAATTTCTCAATTCAAGCATCTGCCGTTTCAAATTTGACCGCTACGATTCCCACACAACACTGCGTGCCTTTTTGCACGAGTTGTTTACTGGTTATTATGGTATGTTTTTACTTGTGATCCTATTGGACTGTATGAGCTCAAATGAGTGTGACGTCCCTGGGTTGGAAGAGCTGCCCTCTGGCCGGAGGGTCAGGGGATCGATTCCCATCTACTGCAGAATCTACAGCGGGAAGTGAATGCAAATCTTTACAATCCCCATTGCAGACAATAGCCAGATGTGATTGCATCTAAGTGGGGTTTTGGCCTGAGGACAGGGGGCTTAGGGGAGTTGCATGATAATAGCTTCAATTCAGTAAACTGCAAAACATCATCAAAGTGTTGCTGAAAAAACATAAACATTGCCAATAGATGAGAGATAAGATGATGCAATGTACTCTAATGAAGTGTTGCTGAGTGAGTGTCTGTCCCCATGTGGGACGGGTGAGGTTTTTACCTTCTCTATGTCAGAGACTGAAGTCAAGGAAACACCACCCAGGACTTCTGGCGCTGTGAAGGCTCTCAGGTCCTGCTGGGTGACATACTCGTCCGTGAAGGAGATGTTGCCCGAGGGCATGAGCAGGAGGGACCAGGGCGAGATGATGAAGCCCATGGCTGCAGGGTCTGGAGGAGGAGGAGTGTGGGGGGGGGGGGGCGGTCCAAAAATCAGGAACAACAACGACAACAACAGCTTGGATGTCCATTATTTGAATTCTTGCCCGTTATCACACAGGCATGCAGCGTTGTGTTTGAAAGCTTGTTTTCACGGCAGACACATCAGGCCACAGTGGATGTTTCTCTCGCCGAGGCGTTTATGGAAATGCAAGATGGCTGAAGTAAACAAAAACACATGTTGCTTTCTTATCCTGTGAGAAAATAACCGTTGAGGCTGTGAGGGACGGCTACACGCACGGCGTAACACTCCTTTTCCTGCGAAGCCACAGCCAGCACTTTGGTCGGAGAATGTTTTAAAAATACACAAAGGAATGTTTGAGCAGCGCTGCAAAATTCTTTTCTTTTCCGACCGATGCCGGAGCAGGAGAGGAGCGCAGACAACGGAGCGGAGGAGCAGGGATTCGAGGCACCGAATACGTCTACTTTCAAAAAGCAGGAATTTGCAATGTAAATACACGTTTCCTGTTTAAGAGACAAAGTGAACGTTTGGGGATCTTGCTCAGAGGTGGAGTGGGTCAGTAGGTGGATCCCACGCGGGACGCCGGCTCTGGATAAGCAATAACAGAAGTGATGACTCAGCAACAAAACAAGTCTTTCTGCAGATCCAAAGTGAAATCAGATGACGATTTAACCCCATAACTTGAACATGCAACATCCCACAGTGGTGGACGCTGACAAATAAGGGCGGGATAAACAAGCGCTGCGTTTTTTAATGATCCGACATAAAATGGAGAACTCTGAAATGTTCACACCTCAATTGTTTCAACAAATCATCGCTAAACAAACACGTACTCACCACTACTGTTTAACCGCAGGGGGAAAAGTGTACTAACGGTTCAGTGTTTCACTCCATTCACAAAAGGTAAATTTAGCCGAGGCAACTTTTCTATATCATGAGTCAGCGAAACCACAGGGCCAGAAACAAAATAAATCTGAAGCCACTTAAAACAATATTCCCAATAAAAAAACAACAACTTCATGACTGCTAATAGCCGACTAGGTCATCATCTCCGACATATGCTTCGATGGCCGCTGTTATTTATCCACTCCTGTGGTAAACATACTTCTTTACATAGCTCAGTGACTATATAATAGCGGGTTCCAACATCTGCTCTTCAAATTTCAGCCTGGCTCAGCAGTCTAAAAGTGTACATGTACACCAGAGGCCACAATTTGCTGGGTATAGCTGCACGAACGAGCACTGGAGGAGAGGAAAATGGGGGGATGTGTCGGTCGCCGCAATCGCTGCAGCACAAAGTCACGTGGAGATGAAATGATGGAAAGTATCCAACCTTCAATCTTTGTCCTTGACAAGTTTAGAATTTTTAGCCCAGACACAATTTGGGTAATCATTTATGCAATCTCAGCAATACATGATCAGCTGGGGAGTTAGGTTAAAGGTACAGTGTGTGAGATTAAAATTATACGTAAACATGCTCACGAATGTATAATCACCTGAATGTGTGACGTTCTTTTGACATTATCCCAAAATGAGTCCTTTAATGTACGTATATGTACATCAGGAGCGAGTCCTCTCTATGGGGGTCGCCATGTTTTTTTTTCCCAGAAGTCCAGGGTGGACATACTAAACATTTTCTGAGATTTATTGGCAACCGGGGCTATCATAGGTTCTCCTGCATGTTTGGAAGTGAGAACATTAGATGTCACCAAATCTTACACACAGCACCTTTAAGTGACATCAAGTGCAGAATTTACACAAGGCAGCCAACTGAATATCCCTCGCCTCAGGTCGCCTTAAGTGATACGATAATGGCCTTAAAAATCACTGAAGACCTTCTCTACAGCCAGCGTTTGGTTTGACCATTTCTGGTTACCATAGAAATACAGAGGCATCCGTGGCCGTTGATATTAAAGCCTCAATCTAAGGTAACAGAAACACATTTTCATACGATTGTACTTTCATGAAAGCATTATCTCTGTTCCGGTATGTCATGATTGACGCTCAGGTCGGTTGTAGAAGTAAAAGTCTTGGTTATTTCTTCATGCAAATCATGCTAAAAATGTTCTAGCACACATTCAAGGGACAACATAGTTGGCCGAAGTGAAGGTTTGTTTGGGAGCAGCCGTCACTGCCATCTAACTTTAAACAACACACAAGGCTCTGTGGCTGTGGCGCCCGCTGACTCACATCCTGTCCAATGTCCCCGAAGTTAAACTCGTCTTAGTCACCCGTTGTTTAACTTTTCTTTGGGTTTCAGAGAAACACCAACAGGTCAACTTTATCTCTCTCTCTGCCTCCAAGGACGAGCAGTGACTCACAAGACGGATTAAAATACAAAAACAAAGCGGTGCACGTCATCATGCTGACAATAGGCCGCGCTGATTAGATGAGATAAGGTCCTGATTCAAACATAAGAGCAATAATATTCAAATAAAAACTAAGATAACGACTTTAGCTTTCTGCATGTTGTCAAATATATTATCCCAAATTAACTGTAACAATAAAATAAAAGTGTATTTAAAGGTCCAGTGTGTAAGATAAAGGGCTGATTTCCCATATCAAGTGTCAGAAATGAAAATGAACTAATCATATCTATGTTTTATGGCTGTATAATCATCTCTATGCATGAACTGTTGTTCTGAATGTCTACTGAGGCTGACAATTTGCATCATCGTGTTCTAACAGAAGCCCTGAATGGACAAACTAGTACACACCATTTGAGTTTTTGAATGACAGCTGAGGGCTACCATATGTTCTCTCAAATGCCTGGAAGGGAACGGTGCACTACACAGCTGTATCAGCGGATGTCAATAAATCCCACGCACTGCAACTTTAAGAACTAATGAGTAATATTTAGATTTTAGTTTTATCTAAAATCTCAGAGTTTGAACGATGCAGTAAAACAACACTGCAGCAGAGGAAAGGAAAAGAGTTGACACGAGAAAGACTTTTTTGTGCGTGTACATGAGCGCTCATTTCGAGGAAATGTCACGGCCGACTTGATCCCACATGTTCACTACCTTTGTGAAAGAGTTCTTGCAGGCTCTCGGCGCTCTGGCTGAGCACCGCCCAGACCTCCTCCTCCTGGAGCGGACCTCCTCGAACCTCCAGGGCTTCTGCCAGAGACACATGCATCTTCCCTACACACACAAAGGGAAAGGAGATTTATACCAGACAATGAACACTTACACACACACACACACATAAATATGATAAAAATCATAAACCAGGGAGAAAATAACACAAGGCTTTCTTTACTTGGTGAGTCCGAGACTACATCTGCATCTCACATCACGCTCGAGGAAATGTATATATCTTCGATGTTTATATTCCCAGGCAGTTTGGGATAATAATATAATGTATTTAGCACATTTCGTCCTGATCAATGTCTGGTGCTTTCTTGTGCCCTCAACTGAACTCCCACATCAGGAGATTGTCTTGGTGTACAGCTGAGGAGGAGTATCTAACTGTACACACTAAGATGTGTTTGTGTGTGTCACCAATGCACAACACAGACAAACAATTCTTTACAGGTGCATGGCTGCGATCAAAATGAAGTTCAAAGCTGGGTGTGGTTGAATGATCTGACAACTGAGTTGAGCAAGAGTGTGTTTTATTGCCATGACTTCACGTTCTAATTGGGAGTGTTCTTTCTAAAGTACATCTCACAAACGTCTCAGCCTTTCAAGACGGAGGAAAGTGGTTAAATATTCATACACAGTCAGAAACAGGGGAAGCGCAAAGATTCAGAGCTACAAATACACACATTTTTACATTGGAGATTCACAAGCTCTGAAACTGTCAGACATTCATCAGATATGTGTGTTGAAATTCGGGTTTGCGGACTCTTGGGGCTGTAAAAAGAAATAGTGTTGGAAATGATGAATAAGTGCATTTACTTGTGTAGTTTTGAAAGGACTTGCATCATACCATCATAATATGGAAAATCAATTTGTGATTTAAATCTTTTGGGGGGGGGCTCTCGTTGGTCTGGTTGCCTGCCAGTGGAAATCCTTACAGTGCATTAAAAAGTAAGGTGTACATACAGTATATGACAACTGTAAATCTAGACAACAACATGCTGCACAGCCTCCGTTATAAATACAAGGTGTTTCCTGTATTATGAGAATAAATGCTGCTTCCAAGCGTGTTTGCCAAGTACTGAAATCAAATGAGCTGGATCAGAGAGTAAAGAACTGAGCCCACCAGAGGGTCCTATCCAGCCTGTGGGATGCAAAGTTTAAGAGAAGATGATGGAATGTTATTGACCTGCACTTACTATGCCGGGACACTAGGGGGTGCCTGTGTCGCTCGGGAAGAAATGGAGGAGTGTGAGAGGTTGATGTAGGGGTGTCATGCTATGATTTAACTGGTCCTGCCTAGTTGAGATGAAATTGGGTCGTATGTGGCTAATGTATATAACACTGATGGAAACTGTAGACCTATAGTGATATATTTTTCATTGGTTCAAACACCTAGCCAAGAGACAGATGTGGTATTATATAACAAGAAACTGCTTTTGGCTAGTTCCTCCTCTGATTCAAATAACAACAAATCCATCACTTTAACACTGACAGCTTCTCTGCTGTTTTCAACTTTGAAACGTTTGTGCAAACCCACATCAAACACTACATGGAATATATTGGGACTTCCCACATCACAGCTGTTATTCGGGACTCAATAAATTATTTTCTAAAAAAAAGGCTCTTTTAGCCAATTACTGGAAAACAAAGCAAATGAAAACCGGAAAGGAGGCTCACAACTTTCATGCGAGTTCAAGAAAACATCAGCCTTGACTGGGATCGGTACCAAACTGCATGAGAACACATTTGTTCGTCATTTATTTTCTATGGTACAATTGTCCTCAAAATAAACTTTTATAGTGAGTTTCCACGTTTCTTCGATGCAGAAACAAGGAGCTTGGCAGGTGAACAGATGTGGCAGAGAGACTCAAAAGGAGCTTAACATCAATAAGACAGCAGCCAAAGAAGTCAGAGGAGCACTGGCTATGTTCTGTGATATTGTTCTCGCTAACAGTCATGCACCTGTGGGTTTAGTTTGAGGTGTTAGATCACCCCTGGGTCTTCATTATACTTTATTATTGATTCTAATTTTAACAGATTCTTGTTTTACTTAACACCACGTGTAAGTCACCCAGATGTTCATTCGCTCTAAGTGGCTAAAGCCTATATACTGGTCACACATGAAGTTTCATGCACATAGGTTAGTCTGGATCGAAAGATGGACAACATAATTCCACAGACATTAAGTCATGGGGGTCCTGACTGACCCCTGCTGGCTGCCTGCAGTAAGCCTTTAACCTTGTATCATCCATGTTAGTGAATAGCGCATAGACCAAAAACAAGTATGGAGCGCAATGACTGACAGCTAAAACTGCTTTGGAATTGCACTATGATTCCACATAACTTCATTGGCACAAAATGGCAGCACTGTCAGAGTCTGGAACACAAGCGCAGACTGATTTACGAGGTACATCTGTAAAATGTTTATTGAAATATCTAACCAGCCAATCACAGAGCAGCGTCTCAACACATATAAATCAATGGTCATGATTTGAGTGACTTTGAATGTAAGATAGCTGATCAGGCACAGCCATCCTGAGGGTTTACTGAGAATGGTCAGTGGCTGAATGCTCAGAGGAGAACGGCCAGGCTAGATTGAGCTGTACAATAGGCAAACAACAACACATACAACCAATCCATACCAATGGAGGCAAATGAGTGTCTCTGAAGGCACCACATGTCAGATGCAATACATGAGCAGAGGACCACTGACAGTGACAGAAAACTGCCACAAAGCAGTAACAAGGAAACTGCGGTGCAGCAGAGCCCCAGTTGTGTTGCATCCTTCAGCCTAGAACCTCTTCGGGTCAGCAGCATCGCTGAAAATTAACCAAAAGGTAATACGTGTGAAACAACATCCTTCCTGCGCAGCAACGTTTTGGTAGAGGAGAGTTAATGAGTAAGCATGTCAGAGGACTGATTGTTTATGCAGGAATGCAGGTTAACCATTCTGGTCAATGGGAGGCGTGAAGTGTGAGGCGAAGTGGGTTACTACCCATCTTGCTCATTACCCATGAGAATGGGGCGAGCGGGCGCTGTGAAGATCGATTGTTTTGCGGCCCTTGTTATTTCAACAGAGACCTACAGTGGAATGTTTTTATCCGAGGCTGAGGCGGCTGCGCGGGCCAGCTCCTCTCTCATTGGACCCCACTCCTACTCATTATTGAGGGGGCTTAGGAGGCAGCGGCCTAAAACAGCCAGAGCAGACAGCCTTCACCACCTCAGCGCCTCATTCTCTAACCTCTAACAGTGGGGATGTTTGTTCCTAGGTATTCCCATGTATTCATTCCCACACCATAACTAGAGAGAGAGAGAGAGAGAGAGACAGAGACAGAGAGAGGGAGACAGAGAAAACTAAGGAAGGCTCAAGTCTGCTGCTGCTGCTGCTGCAGCAGCAAAGTGTTTAAAAGTCAGTCACAAGGATTTTAAAGAAAATAATCCTGGAAACGTGATAGCCCTCTTTACTCCCGCACTTAAGTGAAGCTTTTCCTTTCCTCCCACCTTCCTGTCTGTGACACAGCTACAATCCATGAAAACAACCGCACAGATGCTAAAGGTGCAGACTATTTCACTTTAGAAATGCCTGAAATGGAAAAACATAAGAGAATCACACACATCTCTCTCTCTCTCTCTCAGAGCAATCAACCATAAAAACACCAGATTCCACTTCTCCGTCCAAAAGCATAACTCATAACATAAGATATGAGCAGGAATCATATCCTCCAAACATCAGAAGTGTGGTCTCAGCTGGCAAACACATTTGGAACAGAAGCTGGCGAGGAGCGGAGCCCGGTGCCAGCGCTGAGGTGAAAATCTTCCTGAAGTCGGACGGTGCCAGGAAAATATCCAGAGACAAACTCTGAGTGAACCTCTCTTCCCGGAATTGTACCGTTTGGTGCAGGCGGACAAAACAAAGCACAGGGGAATCGAGGGAAGGCCTGGATCTGAGTGTATTCTCGACAGATGATGTAAGATGTGATGTTTTGAAAATGCTGGGATGTAAACTGAAAACTGGCAGGTTAAGAATCATAATATTCAATGGATGTGGAAAGTAGTGGCTGTGTTTACACGAGTCGTCCTATGAGGGTCTGGTGAAGAAAACAGTAGTGGGAATGCTGCGCAAGTGGTGACACATCAAAATAAAAGGGTAAACCCAGAGGCTGCTTCTCATTAATTGTACCCTGCTCGATGTTTTTTTTTTTTTTCCCGATGGACACAACATTGCCCATTACGTCACCGCACCCATCACCTTCCAGTTATAGAGTCTCTAAGCCACCCATTTAGCAGCACCAGGGGTCAGGAGCAGCCAGGAGGAGGAGGAGGAGGAGAGCCACGACTATTCCATCATTATCAGCCAAGCTCTGGACCGACAGCCCTCACTTCTCATTTTGGTCTCGACCTCATCCGCTCCATTTCTGTTAATCACAGGGTTGCTGCGAGTACCGTGACATGCAGAGCAGGGGTTTAGCGAAAAAAAAAAAAAAGAAAAAGAAAAGAAAAAACCTCACTCCATCTCCCCTCCTCCATCTCCATCTCCTCCTCCTCCTTTACCCCAACACACAAACCCAACCCACTGACTAGTTTCCCTATGATGATGCTCACACTATCTCCATCAGTGCCACCCAGGATGAGAGTGGCTCCATCCCCAACCACTGCCTCACCAGTGTCTCCTTTGGAGTCCTGGGTGACCTTTGACCCTTCGGACATCTTTACTACTATACTATGGTAATGAAGGGGGAGGGGGGACAAGTTGGCTTCTTGCACCCCCCCATAAAACCGTCAGTGAGTGGGGACACTATATCAAACGTCTAAATGCCTTCATGCTTCATGCTTTTGGGTGAGGATGCAGAAAGTGTGAGGAGGTTAGGGGGATGGACACCATGTTGTGTTGCTAAGGGATACAACAACTACACAATTAATATTCAAATTGTACAATTGTTGGTAAATAATTTGATAATTGGTCTCAAGAAAGTAGGGGCACTGTGTACATTAGAATGTACAACTAAAAAACTGCACTTTTACACTAGTAGAAAGTGTTTTGTTGTGTTGTGTTATGTTTTTTTTTTTCAAAATGCATAATAAGATGTTCTCTTTTTGTTGTTGCTAGAATTGAATTGATCGATTAATCTAGGCGATAATTTAAAGGCAACCCATTATCACTCCGGTAGTCATTAGCTGCAGCCTTGTTGCTAATTCTAAAAATGGGGGTCAAAGATGCTCCATGCCAGACCCCAGGAGGAGCAGCATTGTTGTGACTTCAATACCACACAAACACCATTCCTTCCGCATGTAAACACTATAAATAGCTGCATAGACATTTTGCAAATGTTTTCACAAACAGATAAAATGGAAATTGGCGATTTAAACCCGCAAAAACCCCGACTAAATCCTCTCAGTTTTCTCGAGGAGTGAGTAGCTCACAAGACTGGCACCAAACTCCCCTTCGAAAACAACAATTTTTACACTTATATCATTTTAAAAGTGATAAATGAGAAACTCACCGAATTAAGGGGGCTACTGGAACACTCGAAAGGGAATTCTTCGAACTTCGGCAGGGCTTATGTGTGCGCAGAGCAGCGGGACCAGACGCCATCCCACCCACAAAGCAACATCTTGGATCCGACACGGCGAGGAGCCCTCACTCACACACACACACGGCCGGGGCAACAGGTCTGTAAGTCCCGGTCCCCACTGTGAGTTCACCGCTGAAGTAAAAATAAAAACACAAAAAAACACTAGCCCGCTACAGGGAAGACAGCGACGGTCCTACTCCAAGTTACCGCAGATTAAAGGGTTAAAAAAAAAGGTCTAGAATGCTTTGTTGTGAATGTGCTGAGGAGTCGTGTTTGACGGCTACAGCTCAGCACAGAGCGGCCGTCTTACTGCTGAGCAGCCGGATAACCCCTCCCTCAGCCCGGGGAGCGTGGGCTGACTGGGAGTAACCAGACACCTTACTACGGCCCTCCATTGGTTCTCTGCACGGGCACTGCCGTCCGTTTCACCGTCTCTATAGCAACACACACACACACACACACACACACACACACACACACACACACACACACACACACACACACACACACACACACACACACACACACACACACACTCGGAAATAAAGAAGTGCATGGTGAACTTTGCCGGTGGAGGATGGTTTGATTATTAATGATCTCCAGCTGTGCACAGTCAGAGTGATTACATTCGTTTTAAAGGTGCAGTGTGTAAGACTTGGTGCCATCTAGAGGTGCCGTTGTGAGCGGGCAGAAGGACCTATGGTAGACTTCAGTTGTCATTAAAACTCAAAAGCTGTTTATTATATCCACTCTGGGCTACTATTAAAAAAAACATGGCAGCCCCCATAGAGAGGACCCACTCCTCATGTAAATGTTCATTATTGAGGTCATCAAATGGTAATGTTTAGGTGATTATAAATGCATGAAAATATCAGTATGTTATTTATTTTGTGATATTATAGATTATTTGGAAGTCACAAAAATGACTTACACACTGCACCTTTAATAAATCCAAAGCTGCAATCACCAATCACAATAGATGCATACGTGAAAAAAAAAAAAGTATTGTACACGTGCAAAAGTCAAACCAGACAACTACCTAGTGTTTGTTGACCTTTTGGTTGCTCTGTTTAGTATTTGCAGTTGTGTTTTGTCTCTTGTTATTGTGTGTTTATGTCTCACACGTCACAAGCCGGATATTTTCTCTCCCTCTCCCAGGACATCGAAGTTGTCCGGAAACAATTCACTGCCGAGTGCTTCCTTCCTTCCTTGCACTTCAAAGCGGCTGCTACAGCGGCCCCTTCTTCCTGGGTTTCCTTCTGTCATCTAGTGGCGAACAGCCGTCAGTGCATGCTGTCGTGAAAGGCCTCTATCTATCTCTGCATGCCAGAGCATGTCAGTGGTAAAATGCATGATCCTTATCTCCAGTGGTGGGCTGAGGTGATAAGGAGACTTGTAGATTAATCGATCAACACTGTTTTTTTCTCTTTCTTTAGATGGAGTAAGTTGATGTTTCCTCATATTTTAGAGTTTTGGTAACAGTTTTAAATAAATTTATGATTTGATTCGAACACATTATTTGGTTTGCATGTTGCCTGTGTAAGATGTGGGTAAAATAGATATTTTTGGAGAATGCATTTTAGGAGAAGTATATCAGAATGATGGCTATAATGATGTTTGATCACATACATATTCAAATGGTTTCTTCCAGTTAGCCCCCATGAAGCAATGTACAATTGCACTGAACAATAGCCCTTAATCTCTGTTATAACACCTGAGGCAAAGAGGCCCCCTGCATGAAGGAGACTCCGAGGCAGACATGGTGGAGATGACTAATGTCTGGTAAAGTGTAAGTGAGTTTCTGAGATTCTTCCTTCCCTCTATTTCTGTCCTTAATACCTCCTCATCAGAGCCCGTCTGAGCCCCAGGGGCAGTCTCTGCAGTTGAAAGAGTGGATGTGGAGTGTTGGGAAATGTGGGGCACCATGCAGGTACTGTGAGGATGAGGGCGTGTGCTTTTAGTTGGGTGCAGCTGGAGAGCATTAAAAACTTTTTTTGAACTCTATTCTTTTCCCTTTGAAATAATAGTTCTGCCAAGGGTTCGGTCATGTGTGCAGGAGGCTTCAGAAATGAATCTGATAAAGCCCCCGTGACAGAATCTGGCTGGCGATCGTTTGAATCCTGAAGACTTACTCAGGCCCATGACCTTTGACCTTAGATTCAAATCAGCCTCAGAGTGAAAAAAAAGATTTGAATGAGAATGTGTAAAGTCTTGTCCAATCAGCTTTGTTGTTTTGATTTATTTGTATTATTATATAAGTATTATTATTATTAGTTTACTTATTTTTACATTTTTATTTTGTACACATTGAAATGCATGACGCATTATTAATTGATGAATCCAGTATCTGATGTCACACAAGATGGAAACAGAGAGAGATGTGCCAAAAGGCCCCTCCCATCCTGAGAGAGATAACCACGTGACCTTCACCTCCCCTCCTACTTGCCTCCCTCTCTCTCTCTCTCTCTCTCTCTCTCTCCCCATCATTCCTCTCTCTCTCTCCCTATTTGACGTCAGACGTGCTCCTGTTGGGTTGCCATGGGAACATGTTTCCCTCTGCCTCCTCCTCCTCCCTCCCTCCCTCCCCCCTCTCTCTCTCTGAGCTCTGGTAGGTCCACAGTGGTACAGCCAGCATCTTGCTGCACAATGGTTGCAAGGTGGTGAGAGAGAGAGAGAGAGAGAGAGAGATAGAGAGAGAGAGCGAGCGAGCGAGAGAGAGAGAGAGAGAGCGAGAGAGC